>JAECUM010003215.1:0-119016 GCA_016617855.1 Megalonaias nervosa | reverse complement strand
GGTCTTGAGAAAGTTCATTGATATTTCTCTTATTTCATCTCTGAAACATAAAAGGGTCTACGTTAAGCTTCAGTAGGATTGACCGAGTTATCGTAATGGTATAGTGACACAGCGTACATAGAGTTACAACCGTATCAGTCGGAAGAGGACTCATCAAAGGAAAGCTAATTGCAGCATATTTTAGGCTGGTGAAATCTGATGAAAGACAGGATTATTAGGGGAGAATTTTAGGAACAGTTACTTCCAATTGGTCAGTAAAGAATTAAGGCGTACACTTTGGGAGACTAGAATTTAGGGTACCAACTTGCTCAGAATTCTTCAGTTCGACTCTTGCCTTGTGAGAAGACGAAAGGTCTAACTCCGTGGGAACAATAGAATTGTGTTTCCCTCGTTAACGAA
The DNA here is from genome assembly GCA_016617855.1 of Megalonaias nervosa. Taxonomy (NCBI): domain Eukaryota; kingdom Metazoa; phylum Mollusca; class Bivalvia; order Unionida; family Unionidae; genus Megalonaias; species Megalonaias nervosa. The sequence continues at coordinate 118,617 of JAECUM010003215.1, read as the reverse complement.
GAAAGGTCAGATAGCTGTCTTGGAAGGAAAAACGACAGGCTATAGTGTTATGACACACGATTGTGTGGGGAGAAAGAAAGAACAGCATTAAGGTACGCAATTTTAGTTTCAATATAATATTCTATTTTCATTTGTTTGTTTTATGCGAATGTGTTTGATATGCTTATGATTCATGCTATGTCTCGATTATTCAGGTTCATAGGTATCTGTTGGTGAGAGTTGTATGCAATTTATTTCTTAATTTTACAGTTAGTTCATTGATAGAATTGACGGACTGTATGTAATCAGATATTCTATGTGCAGTATTTTCATAGGGATTTATGATGTAACCCAAAGAATGTTCAAATATGCAGTATTTCATAGAGATTTATGACTTAACCCTAATATGCAGATGAGTCATATTTTTTTATGGTTACCTAAATTGATTTCCTGTGTAGGATGATATTGTTGTCGTGAGTTAATGACAATTGTATATTTATATATGATTTCGCAATGCTTAAATGATCTTGCAGGTCATTGGTTATTGTAACTAGATTTAGTGGATATTATGCCCTAAGTAATTGAACATTTATCTTATTGGACAGAATTGACTAGTCAAATGTAAATAAGACGTGTAGTAATGTATGCTGGTATATACGGCTGCATGTGTCTGTAGAGAACACGTGGTAATTTCTAATCAATTGCTATGCGGCGATGGCAATGAACTTCAAGCTAAGGTCATTTGTACAAATATAGCGTGTATCTTACCGAAATACAGGAATTTGTAAGGACAGTTATTGGTTAAGATCACATTATGTCAGAATTTATGCAGTGTGAATTGCCAATCTGAAAACGAACAAAGAGAGTTCATATATATATATACAGAGAAGTGGGTGAAAACATAACTAGCTCTCGTAATACTCTCGTATTTAAGGGAACAGCTTTATACCCCGAGAGAAGAGAGAAAAGAAAGAAGGGAAAAAGGAAAACCCGACGAGTCAGAGGAAATCCGCATCCAAGAGAGGTCGGAATAATCAGGGTCAGAAGGGTACCAAAGCGCAGATACAAGAGGAGAGAGACGTCAGGTGATGCTGACAAGCGTGGAATTGCACTCATTAATTCAATACTCGTAATATGATGTAAATTGAACACTGCGACTAAATTCTATCAATGTAAATCCGTTGGATTGAAAAGTGAAATTTTGGTTATGTATTAATTGATTACATTTATTTTAGTCAAACTGTTGGATTGGAAAGTGAGATTTTGGTTATGTATTAATTGATTAAATTTATTTTTATTTATTAGAAAAAGGAGGCTCGTAGTTGTTTATTTCTTTCAATAGCCTTGCTCAGCTATCTGTTAACATTCCATCTATCCGTCCACACTGGGCAATAACACCGTGGGAGGTCATTCCCTAGTTAACGATCGCCAAATCAATTAAGGAGGCTTTAATGTTTAAAGTCCCCCGTTACAATATATATACATACGTGTTGAGAAGTTTTGAAATATTTTAAAAAGGGGATAAAGTGTTGATAACCTACTGCCTGTGTCCATATACTAACAAAACTTTGAAACTGAAAATAAAAATCCCTGTTTGTCTCATTAGGAGTTATTATCATATACGTGAAGTAGAAATGATGGCCTACTGAGACGCACACAAGAAGCTCTTACTCAAGAAGGGGTAAAAGAGCTTTATGTATAAAAGATGGACAATCGCTGGCTTTAATAGCGTACGTCAAGGATAGCAAGTAAAGAGTCTCTCAAAGGGACTGAATCTATACTGACCGAAAATGTTTTCGGGCGTTCAAGGTAAAACCATTTTGTCTTTGTAGCTGTTGACTATTCATACCACTTCTGCTATTTTTGAGCAATAACATGATGATCCAATTAGCCCCTGTGGCAACCATGTTTGATCTAAGTTCAGTACCGTTTTCATTCAGGATCAACTAGACATCATTAGAAGTCTTTTGGAGAAAGCATTATGCGAATATGACCAGACATTCATGAGTAGCCATATTGCGTGTCATCTCGGCATACTTTTTATTTGGACGCAACAAGACAGCGAAAGATGTCTTCTGGTGAAAACTCCATGTTGATATGACTTTCCTTTTCGGAGGAGTAGCAATAGCAAGATTTTCAAGATGGCAGTCAGGCGACCACATTTGAATGTCTAAACAGAACATTTGTTATTCTGACCAGCAAGGCATCATTAAAAGAGTTCGGGTCAAAACGCGGTACTAATATAATCATACATTATTTGATAACAAGATTTTCAAGATGGATAACACAGTGGACATGTTGAACGTCAGGTCGGCACTAAATATTATAAGAAGTCTTCACGTGAAAGCCCCATGTCGATATTACTTTCCGTTTGGGACGAGTAGCGATCTCAAGATAGTCAAGATAGTAGTCACGCCGCAAAAATGAATGTTAGACCGGCAGCATTTTTATTTGCTATGTCTTTGGGCAAGGCACTATGCTCCGTGTGCTTCAGAACTACATAGCTTTTCCTTTCTTGATGTGTATTCAAAACCCAACGTTATCAGGAACTGAGTTTGGGGATGAAAAATAAAAAAGCTTAATAGAAACGAAATGGGCTGTTTGTAGAAAATGGCTATTAAAATGAAATAAATTTGGCATGGACACCGTGAAGCTAATTAGATACCATTTAGACACTATCCATATCTGGACATGATACACTGAACGAGACCATTCCGCCGTATTGGATTTTATAATCAAGGAATTCCTACAAATTAACCCAAGCAAGATTTACTCCCCTTGGTTACACTTCGTTTGAACGAGTCAAGACTTTCTAATTTCAAAACTGACCGCTGTCGAACTGTTGGTTTTATTACCGTGATTCATTCTCGTTTAAATGAACGTTGAAAATGATGAATTTATTTCCTTTAATACTGAATTTAAAGTTGGTTATTGTTGAAGTCTGTTGAAAGGCTATTCTGGATCTATTTATAGCTCAGTGTGTGACGCTTACGTTACAATATGAGGTCACAAATGAACATAATATTTTGCATTGATCGAATTAGAGTAACGGCTACATGGATACATAACAGATGTGCTGGTTTGTCCGGATATACTACATCAAATAGGAAAGCTGACTGCAAAATGGACTTATATTACTTAATCCTCTTTGCACAGAGTAGCGCATAAGACCGTAACAAGAGCTCACCACCGTGGTCTGTCTGATGTACGTCTCTCCACGTGTCCCCGAATACACTTTTGTTCCGTCATTTCTTTCTCCACTGTCTTCCTCCATGTCTCTTTAGGTCAGCCCTTCTTTCGTCTGGTGTCCATCTGAGGACTCTTTGTAGGGATGTGGGTGGCATTCGGAGCACGTGTCCGATACACCTCCATCTGCTCATCGCGACGTTTTGGTTGATGGGTTTGGTTTCAGTCCTTCTATGCAGTTCGGTGCTTGAGATGTAGTGGGGCCAAACGATATTGAGAATTCTGCGCAGGCATCTGGGAAAAAAAGTAAAATAATGTTTTGAACTACGTTTAAATATTCGGTTAAATTTATTGTGCGTTTCTTGCAGAAACCAATTGTTAAAATTGGGTTTATTTCTATATGTATTTAATATTTGATGCTACACGGATAAAAAAGTGTACTGCCCAGTAACGTTCATTCACTTAAACGTTCCTCTAGAAAGTTTAGAACCACAGTCTACACGTACACGGTGAAGTTTAAAGATTTTAAGTCCGACGTACCGCTGGAGAAAGCAGAGGGGTTCATCACCGATGTGTGGGATTCTTTGTCAAGCACACTGAAACAGCAATGTGAAGCGAAAGAAGACGATCGCTTGAGACTTTCCATTCATCACAACAGTTTGAAGTCAACCATTTGGATCAGTTTAGCAGTCCAGCAGAATAGACACCTTCCAAAGTCATCGACAAGATTCAGCACGTGCAACAATCTAATGACAAGTTTAACATCACCGATGGAAAGCGACACTGTTCATGACCAACGTTTCTCTTCCCCAATGGAAAGACAACGCAAAAAGGTGTTATTGGTGGACGACCTTCGTAGCATCAAGCACAACCCTCAAGACCAGATGTGTTTAGCCCGTGCCATCGTGGTGGGACGAACGTATGCCGACAAGAACGACACAGTAGAATGGAAATGAGACCGGGAGAACATTCGAAAATCTGACCGAACCAAACAACGAAGAGAAGCAGAACTCCTGTTACAGAAAGCGGAGATATCAAAAGACACCGCTTGTGGCATTCCTGAAATGCAAACATTGCAAGACGTCTTAGCTCCAGGCTACACCTTGAAAGTACACCCTCAAGAAGTGCGCGGATCTCTGTTGTTTCGAGGCAAAAATTTCAAAGACAGAAATACATTCACGTCTATCATCACGATGAACATTTCGATGTCATCACCAGTATCACTGCATTCCCGGGATACGGTTATTACTGTGAGAAATGTGACTATGGCTATAACAATCGAGAGCAACACAAGCATTGCGGATCGAAATGTGAGGGATGTTTGGCCTCTAAACCCTATCTGGACGAAGGACAAGAACGAGTGCACTTTTTTCAGCCCTGCCTGTTACCAACAACATCTGAAAACGCAAGGTTCACAGCAGAAAAGTGATTGTCAGCTGCTGAGATTGTGTCCTACTTGTGGACAAGTCATACGTTCCAATAATGCCAAGGCGCGAGTATGTCCAGGAAAGAAACGATGTCACATTTCTCGCCAAATTGTGGACATGGAACACGAATGCTACATTCAAAATGCTACATTTAAAAATACCATTCCAAACATGAAGAGGAACATGACCAGAAGAAAGGCATTTTCATCTTTTTCGATTTCGAATGCATGCAAGAGACCGGCATTCACATTCCTAATTTCCGCGTGGCTCATCTAGCTTGCGAGAAGTGCCTCCAAGTGCCTATCTTTAGTCATTGCCATCACCGCAGGAAGATTCCTGGAGGACGTGAAAAATATTCTCGGGGACCTAACACGCTGGCCGATTTCGCCCAATGTATATTAGACCCCACCGACGAGACGTGGAGCCAAGAGGACATCAAACGTTACGGAGATTGTCATCGCCATACCACGGTGTTGGATCACAATTTCTCGGGATTCGATGGACAGTTTCTTCTCAGATACTATACAGAACAAAGTACTGGACGTCCTAAAGTGACTTTGAAAGGAGCCAAAGTCATTTCCATGCAAGTGGGTCAAGTGCAGTTTAAAGATTCGATGAGTTACTTGGCCATGCCCTTGAGTCGAATGCCTAAAACGTTTGGAATAACAGAAATGGTCAAAGGCTATTTTCCGCACTTTTTCAATACCGAAGCCAATCAACACGCCATTCTACCCCATTTGCCCGAGGTTCACTACTACGACCCCGACAACGTGCGCACCGAACAACGAGAAGTTTTCTACGCTTGGTACCACTCTCACGCCTCGGACCCATTCGACTTTCAGGAAGAAATGTTAAAGTATTGTCTTTCCGACGTGGACATTTTACGGCGTTGCTGTGGAAAATTTCGAGAATTGTTCATGGAAAACAGAGGGATCGATCCTTTGAAAGAAGAATATTTGTTCCCTGTGCGTTTGCCTGAATACTGCGACTTTGAAAGTCAATTCCAAACCTCCGAGAAAAATGGCCTAAATATCTGGGAGGACCTACCCACGAAGAATTAGCCAGAGCCGGATTTATTTACTTGGGTGATCGAGATAAAGTCAAGTGCTTTAATTGCGGTGTGTCATTTCACGACTGGGAGCAGAAAGATTCCACTTATCTGGAACATGCTCGATGGTCTCCACACTGTCACTACCTACCTTTAGTGGGACGACGTCAATAATCTCTGGATGGATACTTTACAAGAAAACATTCGTGGTTTGCCTGTGGAGTTAAGAGAACGTATTTACCGAGAGTTTGTCAAAATACAAGTGAAACGAAAACTCTTAATCATTTTTCCTATTTTAAACTTTGCTCTTTTCCAAAGTAAACGAAGACTGATAATGGGAGGACACTTCTTCAGTCACAAATATAAACGAGGCTATTGGCCAAGACCCAGTGATTCTTGAATGGATACTTTACAAGAGAACATTGGTGGGTTGCCTGTGGAGTTTAGAGAACGCATTCACCGAGAGTTGGTCAAAATATAAGTGAAACGCAAAGAACAATTACATCCGTTACGTCACCGATGTTTAAACCACTGGTACCTGAATGCGATAAGAGGATTGATTCATGTGAAAGCGTTCCAATGGTCAGACATTGTTCAACTTGACGAGGAACAGAAGACTTTGTTTGCTACTCATCCTTCTACTTACAGGCCTGCCATACTACATCGAATTCCAGAAGAAGAGTTAGAGGATAACCAAAACCTTTTACGCTACCAAATTTTGTCTGTAGAGGAAAATTCTGTGCGGTGTGTGAAGTGTGAACAAATGACTAAAAAATTTGGATTCGCTACTGGAGTACGATTAACTCTGTATAAAAAGTACACTTATTACCTCCGACAAAAAAAGAGGGTATAAAAACGGGCTACAATGCCACGACCTTTACCATTCGTGATAGAACATATTCCGTGGAAGGAAATCATCAATGACACTATTCAAACGGTGGAGGATAACCATCGCATTTTACGAGAACTGCGTTCATTGAATTGGGGTCGACGTGTGGTGTGTGTCTTAGTGATTTGCTTTCTGGGATTTCGTTTACCAGCCGATTCCTTGTGGACTCTTTACGAACAGTACATACCACCAAAAAATGTACACGAGAGACTCATTCTGTTAAAAGCTTTGCGCTTTCATCTCGATACTTCTCGACCTCTACAGGAAAAAAATATTCGTCAACTTTTAGGCACTGAAGATGTGTACGACGATGTGTGTGTAGCTTGTCACTTACACCCTCACTGGAAAGATGTACGTGACTGGAAAAGTTGGGGCTTAGAGGCTTGGACAAAAGAAGTGGCACACTATGCCCAAGATTTGTCATCCTGAATTGAAACGTTCAGTGAAAAAAGTAACTTTTAAACCTGTGTTAGTGACAGTGCCAGAAGAAGAACCCGTCACCGAGGAAAACCACACTCATCAGGACAGGATCGTCATCGACATGGACATCCCCGAAAGGCCATTCCCGGAGGACTCCTGTGTGACTGTGCCCAGTGTAGAGACTCTAAGAACATTACACACTGTCCCTAGGACACCACATCTTGGTCACCAAAAATGTTGTAGAGAGACTTGTTTATATTCCACTTTGATCGTTTTGATGTATATTTTATCCATGTACTTAACCATTTGGCTTTTATGTATTTTTGTTTTTCGTGTTGTTCAACTTTAAAGTTTGCAATAAACGTGTGAAGAATAAAAGTATAAAAACTCTTGTCTTGTCTATCTTCGTGTGAAAAGTGACATTCCCTGCACTACTATGGCTACCTCTACTGTCTCTGCTCCCTCTTTCTCCTCTTTTAAAGTCATCAACGAGAACATTTATCGTGCCAGTTGGGAGGCATTGTATCTTCGGCATCCGTTTAACTTGTTAATTGCCGGACCCATCGGTTCAGGCAAAACCGAATTTGTCAAACGTTTGATCGAACATAAACATCATTTGATCGATTGTCTACCTCAATGGATCGTGTGGTGTTACAAAGAGTGGCAATCGGCGTACAGCCTTCTGCGAGAAAGTCAAGGCGATTCCATCGCGTTTGTGGAAGGCATTCCTGGCGAAGACGACGGGATCGTGTCTGACTCCAGTGAAACCCATCTGGTCATCTTCGACGACATGTTAGGAGAAGACGAAGAAGAAATTAAACTGTGGTTTATGTGCAAAGGGCATCATCGTAATGCCAGTGTCATTTACAACACCCAAAATTTGTTTCAACAAAGTAAAGTCAATCGCACCATCAGTCTCAGTGCTCATTACGTGGTCTCGTTTAAAAGCCCTAGAGATAAATCGTAAATGCAAGTCTTAGCCAAACAGTTAGGAACGCCTTGGCTGACTCATGCATACGACGATGCCACTCAAACCTCACACGCCTATTTACTCGTGGATTTAAAACCCACCACCCCCGATTATTTGCGATTTCGTACCCATCTGTTTCACCACTGGTGACAAGACGGAGGGCCTGTCGTGTACACGTCACCGTCGTTGACTTAACAACAACCACAAAGAATCTATAAAAACCTCGGACACTGTGGGTCTGTCTCACACATCGTCAACATGACGTCCCTTCAGTCTCATATTCCCGTCAGATTGATTCGTGCCTTGTACGGTATCAGTCGCGATAATAATCCACAAATACGTGCTCGTGTCTTAGAAGCTAGTCTCAAAGAAGTCTTACGATGGTTTACAGTGACAGCACGTCAATTACTGCAAGGCATCATTCACATTCCACATCAAACCAAATGCTTTTTTGACAGAAACAAAGTAGCCTTGACGCAGCTGGCCGATCTCCACATCGACACTCAAACCAAAAAGCAAAATCATTTTGAAACCTGGAGGTAGCGGTTCTCTAGGAGGTGTCATCATTTGCTCCCTCTTAAAATGGGATCCCAATACACCCAAAGTTCTCCCCAAGAAAAAAGCCACTCCCCGACGTACAAAGAAGAAAAAGAGCAAGGGTGTCAAGACCAGGTCACAGCCTCAAAAGAAAAGAAAAGTCCCCAGAAAAGACCCCAGAAAACAGCTTCTTCTCGCAAGAGAGGTACTGCAACCAGGACTCTACCTTACATCCCCAAACCACGACCTGCAGCGACGGTGACCATGTCTCTAGTAGCTTCAGGTTCTTCCACTTCTCCATTGCTGGTGATGCCTGCCAAACCCGATTTGACACGTGTCTTTCCTAATTTGATGAAAAATTGGAAACCCGTGGCTCCAAGAACTTCTCCTCCAGCGGTGACACCCTCCTCCTCTTTAGCGGCAGTGGCCTCTGCGCACAAAGTACCTGCCCCAAAAATTGAAGTCCAAGAGAGATCGGGCATGTTAAAGAGTTTACTGGATTTGTCCAATGAAAAACTGTCCCGATTGAATCTGTCGCGAACCCCTCCACGACATGTGATGCCTGCCATGAAAATGATACGACGAGCCGACAATCAATGGCGTCGCATTCGAGTATAAAAAAGACCTTAGGCAAACGATGGGGATCAGTGTTTTTGTGCTCCTGAACGCCCAAAGATGCCCACTCGAAGAAGTGTACACCGTCACCATCGTCTTTCTCCTGTCCAAAAAGGGAAAGGAAAAAGAAAAAGACGGTCCCGTCATCCGAGAAAAACACTTAACCAAGCATCGACGTCACCTCCAGAAAAGACACATTTGTCTAAAGAAAAAGAGGAGCAACCAAAGATGAGGATTCTTTGGCGATTTTGGAAAACAAATCATCACCTTTTTGACGAAGCGATAGTATGAAAAAAGGATAAAAGACCGTGTGACAAGTCATCGACGTTTGTGTATTTTTGGTGTGTGCCCCGGATCCAACCAATAAACAAACAAAGATGTCACCCGTCAAAAGACATCTTTCTTCTACCCCCAACGGAAAGAAAAGAAAAAAAAAGGAAAGGACTGCCTCCTCGTTTAGTCAAATATTGGGACATGTTGTCCGTCCTGTCCAAAGCTTCTCCACCCATGCGAAAACAACTCATTCAAACTGCCTCCAAATATGTCATCGATACCGTGAGCGAATGTCGTCTGAATGTCTTGAAAGGAACAATACCTTTGTCTAAACATCAGAAAGAATGCTTAGCAAAGCATCGACACGTTCTTCGCCAAATGGTCCAAAAGAAAATACTCATTCGTCAAAAGAAAATGATGTTGGTGCAACGGGGAGGAATTTTCCCCCTGTTGCCACTTCTTACCAAAGCAATAGCAGGACCCATGGTGGGTATGTTGGGAAGTGTTTTACCCATGGGTCAAAGATAAAAGGGTCAAGAAGGTAAAAGGGATCTCTGGAGTCAAAAGATCTCAGACGTGACCATTGAAACCCGATGGAAGGACGAAAATTGACTTTAATGCCTTTCAAAGGATGGATGGAATACCGACGTTGGCAAGAACAATGCACCCAGCATTTACCTCCCAATCCTCGTTTGACCAAGATGTCCCAGTTACAACACGAATTGCAATCGTTGATGGATCGCAGCGACTTATCAGAAACGGAAAAATTTCGAAGGTACGGTCAACTGTTGAAATGACTGCAACTCTTTCACCAGAAAGCTTTAGAAGAATCAGCTGTACCAACTCTGAAAGTTCTTAAGACCCTTTTGAAAAACCCATTACCAGCACCACCACCAACACCCCCAGGGGTCAAGACAGACGCAGCCCCACGGATGCCTGAGGAAGAAGAGATGAGAGAAGTCTTTCAAACACCGTCAGCAGCTCCCATTCCTAGTAAGATTGCAGCGTCCTTGTTGACCCCTTCCTCTACACCCCAACGAGAAGAACTTAAAGCTTGGGTTAAAAAGACGATGTCCACACCTCCTTCGACAGAAGTCAAAACGAAAGAGGGAAACCAGAAGTGGAAAAAGAAAAGAAGACCAAGGTCATCCCGTTACCACCACCACCACCACCACCACTACCCTCGACTTCTACTCCCGTGGCACATCGGACACGTAAAGCCGTTTCTAAACCACCCCCTGGCCCTATCCAGAGTATCATCAGCGAAGAGTGGATAACTTATTAAAAAATGGAGAATGTGTTAGGCAGCATTTACTACGATCCATCCCATCCTGCAGGTTACGGAGGAGTTCAGAAATTGTATCGTGCTGCCAAACTCGACTGAAAAGTGTCCGTTTACCTCATGAGCAACGATGGTTACAAGAACAAGCAACGTACACCTTACACAAACTCATTCGACGAAAATTTTCCAGAAGTCGCACTCGAGTGGAGGGCATCGATCATCAATGGCAAGCCGATTTAGCCGGTGTCTCTCATTTGGTCACCTACAATCGTGGCTACAAATATTTGTTTTGTGTCATCGACGTCTTTTTCAAATTTGCCTGGGTCGTGCCATTGACTTCCAAATCGAGTAGTTATTTAGTGCGAGCCCTCCAACTGGTATTGAAACAAAGCGGTAGTGACCCTCTTCGATGGCAAACCGACAAAGGCACCAAATTTCTGAACCAAGCTTTCCAAAAAGAATTAAAGAAACGTGACATTCATTTTTTCACCACCGAGACTTCCGAAACCAAAGCCAGCATCGTGGAACGTTTTCAACGCACCTTTAAAGAACCCATGTGGAAATATTTTACGCATCAACACACTCTCAAGTACATCGACGTCTTGCCGCACCTAGTCCAAGCGTACAACCAATCTTCACTATCGGAGCATCGGACGTGTGTCCCCCAAGAAGTGACTCCCGACAACGAAGTGACCGTTTTCGAGCGCCTGTTTGGTACGTCCCCAACTGTCCCCAAGGAAGGTGGAGTGTTGGCAGCAGGAGATTCGGTGCGCATTGGCAAAACCAAACGTACTTTCGACAAAGTTTACATACCCAACTGGACCACCGAATTGTTTTCGTGTCACTGAACGAGTGCCTGGCCGTCTTCCTGCCGTCTATAAATTGGAAGACATGAACGGAGAAGTGTTAAAAGGTACGTTTTACTTGCCCGAGTAACAACGTGTGACCAAAAAGGAAGACGAAGTGTACGAGATCGAAAGCATTCTTGGTCGAAGAACTCGTAAAGTGGGAAAACATTTTTTCAAAGAAATCAAAGTACATTGGAAAGGATATCCACCGAGTTTTGACTCTTGGATCGACGCTTCGCAAATCATCGACTATAAAAAGAAGTGACCATCATGCCTTTCAATACAACCTCATCTTCTACCACTGCAGTGACCACTCCTTCCCCACGTTCTTCTCTGCAAGACCTACAAAAGCAGCCCTTGTGAGTGTGGTGTGGAGAACGTGTGCCTAAAACGCAAATCGTCTTTTTCTGCGAAATCTTTGTGGTATATTGTGTCATCGGCGCTGACATTGCCAATTTGAGTTTGCAACAAGGAGACAAACAATTGCGGACCATTTTACTGAACAGTTGCATCGGTTACCTTCTTCCCAATCCGTCCCTGAAATACTCTTCTAACGGGAACAACGGGAGCTTTGCGTCCAACGTCAGTCACCCTTCCAAGAGTCGCCATAACAATCACAACAATCCTCTTTTAGACACTCCTCTGACCTCCAGCGACCCCTCGGACACTAGAACTCTGGAATTATGAATAACCAATTTTACTTAACGTTACCCAGTGACAGTTCCATGGAGGTATTTCCCCACAACACTCTGTGCTGTTTCACGGCCAAATTCTCTCAGGCCGTTCAATTGGATCACGAACCCCATTGGGAAGTTGCTTTGGTGGAAATGATTCGCCGTCCACAAATCAAAAATAATCATTGAAAATCAAAACACTGTTACAGTGGAAGTTCATGACGAGCAAGTGCAACAAAACTTGGATGAACGCACAATTGCAGGTGACTCAATGAAAACACATGACCCCAAAACTAAACGGGCTACCTATCGGTTAAAAATTCCCCCAGGCTATTATTTTAGCGGTCAACATTTGGTGAACACGATTGCTGATAGGTTCAATGTCGTGTTTGGCAAAGCCTTGGAGAAAGCCAGAAAAAGTGTCACCCTCGAGTACAACAAAATAACTCGTCGCCTACTGATGAAATTTTCAGAGGACAAAGTATTGGCCATTACATTTTGTCCTGAATGTTATTACATTTTGGGAGGAGACTCCAAGTTTATCAAGATTAAAAACGAAATACAAGCCATTTCCGGCAACTTAGATTTTGCGAAATATTTTTGATTCCCTGTAGAAATAAACCATGGACTGAATTTGATACTTGTGTACTCCGATGTGGTGGAGTACAACGTGGTGGGACACACATCCGTACCGTTACTGCGTGTCATTCCTTTCAAACTGGATTCTGCCACGAACTCTGACGAGGAAGGTGGAAACACCATCACGTTCATCGCGAATTTGTACATCCTCACTATTTGCCCGTCAGTAAGTCGAATTTTGACACTGTCAACATTACTATAAAAGGAGATCTGGGACAAAATATTCCATTCACCAAAGGGAAAGTCACAGTGAAACTCCATTTTCGAAAATGATTACTCAAACCACTTGTAAGTCATGTATCCTGTGTACCAAGGAGTCGCTCGACAGCGAGGACATGGTTTAGGAGATATGCTGAAATCGGCCTTTCGTTCGGTGGCCCCCGTTTTGAAACCGATGGTGACATGGGGAATTCTATTAGCACTTCGTTTCTTTTGTAAGTAAAAATCCAGACTTCGTTTCACTGTCTTGTCCGATAGTGTATGTCTGTGTTTGTAAGTAAAAAGTCAACGTGAGTGTTTCTTTTAGGTCCGTGCATTCCATGTGATGGTAATATGGGTATTGTAAGTTTTGGTGTCAGGGAATGTTTTCCTTCGCGTCCGTGCTCCAGGGATATAATGCGCAGCGATCGTCAGTGTGGCAACCCAGCGTCGACCTGTTCACTTCGAAGAAGATGAGAAGAATCACGAAACTGTTGGAGCTCCAGTTGCATCTGGAATAGGCTAGGCAAATCCAGGACGGACTAGCCATGGCGGCAATCCATGAAGAAGCTAGAATTGAAGAGGAGGAAAAATAAAAGAAGAAGAAAGAAGAAGAGGAAAAGAGAATAACAATTTTTCCTCACCTTATCATGAGACAGGTCTGTGAGGTCAAACCTACAGCGCGGACACTGCCACTACCACATCAGCCACTGCCACAGCCACAACCACTAGCAAGAGCCGCTGTCCCCCCCGACAGAAAACTGGGAGAGTTGGAAAGACAGCGGCATGAGAGGGAGCAGCAACGAGAGCAACCACGACAATCCCAGTATCCACGGGTCTGGCGTAGAAGACAGAGGGAACAAGTCTTCACTCTCCCTCAAACTGAGGAATGGGATAGTGAAGCAACTCAAGCCCACTCTGTACTCCCAAGAACAACACTGAATTGGGAGCAGATTGGAGTATGAGATGCGTATCTGGTGCCCGACCTAGGAGGTGTCAGCATTAACCAGGTGCATTTGGAGTTAGAAAAACAGCCCTTCTCAGGGTAACTATATCTCTAGAAAAGAGAGACTATTCAAGTTGCCAATTTGTGTGAATGTGGAGTAGTGTGAGTATAAACACGCACTCATTTACTGGTATGTGGTATGTGTGTGTGTGTGTGTGTGTGTGTGTGTGTGTGTGTGTGTGTGTGTGTGTGTGTGTGTGTGTGTGTGTGTGTGTGTGTGATTGAATGCGTTCGCGTACGTTTGTGTAAATAGTAGAGTGTGTGTTTGTATGTGTTCGCGTACGTTTGTGTTTATAGTAGATATGGTGTGGTTTTTTCTTCTCTTCCCTTCTGTAGATAGTAGATATGGTGTGTTTGTATGAGGTCACTTACGTTTGTGTGGATAGTTGATATGGCGTGTTTTTCTACTTCTCCTTCTGTGTGGATAGTAGATTGTGGGTTTGCATGCGTTTGCGTGCGTTTGTGTGGATAGTAGATATGGTGTGGTTTTTTTCCTCCCCTTCTGTGTGGATAGTATATATGATGTGTTTTGTCTTATCCCCTTTCTGTGTGGATAGTAGATATGGTGTGTTTTTATCTTCTCTTCCCTTCTTTGTGGATAGTAGATAATGTGTGAAGTGAGTGTAAGGGATGTTTTCCTTCACGTCCGAGCTTCACATATATAAATCGGTGCGGTCGTCAGTCTGGCTAACCAGCGTTGACTAGTTAACACAAGATGGATTTGTTTAATCAATTGAAAGACAGTTGGTATTGGGTGGTTGATGCAGCCTATGTGGTGGAAAGGCTTGAAAAAGAATGGAGGTATCCAGTTACCAAAGACTTTGTGACAAGTCAAGTCACCAGCCTGAAAGTAGCCAGGGATCTAGTGAAAGGTATGATAGAGGAGGAAGTGGAGAAATTACGAGGCTTCATCCAGCCTAAGTATGTGAGAGTGGGGACATTGAAGGAGGCCGTTGATAATGTCATCAAAGTGAAGTGCTTTTTGCAAGACATAGCCAATTTCACAGAGTGATCTTTTGTCCAGTGGGGATTAAACGAATTAAAGAAAGCTGAAGAAATGATGAGAAAGGTGATGGAAGAAGAGGTGAAGAAGATCAAAGATACCTGGGCAAAAGAGAGAAAGGAGAAAGAAAACAAAGAAAAAAGAGGAGTTTGAGAGACTGAATCAAAATTGGATGAAGGTACAGGAAAAAGTTTGATCTATGGGACATCCTGACTGGATACCAGACCATGAAAAGAAGAAGAAGAAGAAGAAGAAGAAGAAGAAGAAGAAGAAGAAGAAGAAGAAAGGAATCATAGAGAAAGCGGGTGGAAGAACTGCAGAAAATAGAAGAAGAACCTAAGGCCCTTTTCAGGACCACTTCATTGCCTTGAAAATATATTTATTCAAAACAATTTGCCATATTTGTGTGTCTTTGTTTAGTGTTTGTGTTTGTGTTATGTCTATCGAGTGATATGTCCTGCCAGTCAACCACTATAAATCTTGTCCCTATATCGTCTCAGGGTGGTTTTCCTTCTTTGGTCTCATATGCACTATAAATCTTTGCTCTATATCGTCCCAGGGTGTTTTTCCTTCCTTGCTCTCATATGCCCTATAATTCTTTGCCCTATATTCTCCCAGGTGGCTTTTCCTTCTTTGGCCTCATATGCTCTATATCGTCCCCCTTAACTACTAAGAAAGATTCATAAAATCATTGAAGTTGTATGGTTTTGAATTCATTTTGCATGCAATCACTGTTTCAGAAATATGTTCTCTGATCAAGTACATGTGCGTCTGACCTCTCCGATGGTCTAAGTGGTTAGAGAGTCAGTCTCGGATGAGGGAATTGGCGGGTTCGAACCCTGGCTGAGTCATATCAAAGATTTATAAAAATGGTACTAGCAGCTGCCTCGCTTGGCGCTCAGCATTAAGTGGTTAGTGTTAGGACTGGTCGGCCTGGTGTCAGAATAATGTGACTGGGTGAACATCATGCTACATGTCTGCGGCATGATGCCCCAGCGCTAGACGTCAATATAAACTGTCACACTGCAGACATCGTAGCCATAGGACTGAACATTTTTTGAAGTTATGTTAAAAATCCAAATAACACACACACACACACACACACACACACACACACACACACACACACACATGTGGGTCTTTTTCTGTCGTAAATTTTATAATCTGTCACATTCAGTATCTTCACAATGTGGTCATATTATTCGTCTCTATAACGTTTCCATCAATACTTCTTTTACAGGGGCCCCGAGTGGCCGAGTAGTCTAATGCGCTCACCGTTACGAATCACTGCCATCTCACCTCTGTCTGCGTGAGTTCGAGTCTCAGGCTCTGCTAACGTGGGCACGTGAGAAAGCCTGCCAGTAGCTTCTCGTGGGTCGGTGGTTCTTCCCGGGGTTTTCCAGGGTTCTTCCTCCACCAATTGTACTGGCCGCCGTGTATAGCCTATCTTGTGCTGAAAAATGGTGTTAAACCCTATAACAACAACAACAACAACTTCTTTTACACACCAGTTATCTGATTCCTTCTAGTTTTAAAATTCTTTACAGTTATGATTCCTATTTAAAGGGATATTATTAACTTAAAGAATTACAAAAGCGTTTCTTTTTTCCCGTTACAAAATAACGTTTGTCATAATTAGATTACATATTTAATAAGTATATATTTATATTCGTGTTGATTAAACAAAAAACTAAACAAACTGCAGTCTGGTCTAATTCAGTATAAATAATAGTGACAATATATTAATGTCGAAACTTCCAAAAGAGTTCTTAGGAAAATTGGGAATCTTGATATTTATAATCAGAATTTCATTTTGTGTTCTTGGCAATATCTTATATTCTTATAGTGGCAGAAACAATCATAGTCCAACAGCAATGAAAATATGAGTGTCCCAAATCCTGATTTGCTCTTCGAAGCCAGTTAAAAAAAACACCACACAAACTGACAAATATCCGCACGGAGGTGAGTATCAATAACAATACGAGACACATAAGAATTTCAGATTTAACTAAAACAATAGGAGTTTGTTAAAGAAAAAAACGGGAATTATTGAGAACACATTTTCGTATCTCAACTGGACTAATCTAACGTCCAAGTTAATCTGGTGAAACGATTGTCTTTTAATTGCAATATTCAATGTAAACTACTAGTGCTGATTTATTGATATAAACACCGGTCCAATTGTACCAAGGCCAAATCGATAGCGCTTAAAATAACGTAATATCTCTGTCCTGATCTCAATCATTTCACAATAATTTCTGGTCAATACTGGTCTCTGCTACAAGTTCTTTTTAAACGCATATCCCGCAATTAATCGGAAATGAATACTATTTATTTAGAATACGAATTAACTTTGTGCATTATGGCAGCTACATTCACCATAATGGATTTAGTGCGCATGACTTGCATTTAACAAATAATATGACGCATTTCCGGTTAACTTTTATCGAAATTACATTTGGTGCTGTTCTTCTTCACAGAAACGAATTGACTGACTATTCCAGAAAATTATCTTGCGCTGTGCTTTAAACAATTACAAAATCATTGAGTAGTAATAATTTCGTATCTTGGGCATGGGTGTGATGAATCAGTGGCGTCACTAGGGTTGGTGTCACCCAGTGCTGTAACTCATGGTGTCAACCCCATGGACCTCCTTCCTGACGTAAAGTAAGTAACTAAATAGCGTCTGGGTCATGCAGACGCTATTTAGTTACTTACTTTACGTCAGTTTTATTTACATTAATATACCTGCGTTATCATTTGCATCCATAGGTGCACTTTTCGATCTACAGATGTGTAGTTTTCTGGGCTTTTACCATTTTCTGATCCGGTAATCGCTTCAAAACTACGTGGAGCCAATTATTACTAACGGATTTTGGAAAGCTTTATGGTGTTTTTCCAGGGACTTAACAAAATATGCTGCCCTATAATGAATACTGCGTTTGAAATATATTATGAAATAGATGGAGTTGATTGCTCTGACAATGATGTGTATCAAGATATTTATAATAACCGACATCTGTTTGATCTTTCCGATCATCCTCGTAATAGTAATTTTTATGATGATACAAATAAAAAGGTTATTGGTAAGTTTAAAGATGAAATGAACTCCCTCATCATCAAATATTTTATCGGATTGTGAAGTAAAATGTATGCCGTATTGCTGGACGATCATAAAATAACAAAAAAGCAAAAGGTTTACCTCGCTATTTTGTTAACAAATTTATTGGATTTGATGATTATAAGTACGCACTTGACGGGAGCGTTAGTTTTATAAGAGCAATGGCTATTCGTACAAATCATCATAAACTTGAAATAGATGTTATTATCAAACGTGGATTACAAACTATTGCGAAAATGGAATAGATACATTTGCACCTGGGTACTGTCACGATAAAAGATCTATACTTGATATCATATTTGGTGACTAGGGTATGAAATTTTGTGTGAACTTACAAAAAAATGTTTGAAAATATAGAAGCGGAAAACAGCAACAATAGCAAGATCAAATAGCTGATGAAAGATGGTAAACAACTTACATTCGAAATTATAAATGAAACGTCTGGAATATGTTTTAGCGGAAACTGATTTTCTCAAAAAAGACTGAAACTTTCACTTATCAGACCTGGTAACAGCGATTATTTTGATTATCTTGAAAAATTAAGCAGGGAATTGTCAGAAGGATTCGTTACGTATATGTAATTAAATTACTCGAGTGTTAGTTTTAAATTCTCTTTCATTTTATTTTATTTTTGTTTCATTACATTTTATTGTAAGGATAATATTTTTCCTGGATTGACATTTTTTCCAGTAAATTTAGTTCAGTTCTTTTAGCCTGATTAGAACGCAAAACTATTGCTTCATTGTATTTTTAGCTGACCTTGTTTCAGAAATTTGGTAAACACAGTGAAAATCATTGGTTGTAATCAAGGTCATACTTCGCCTACGTGTTAGTCTGAATAAACAACGTTTTATATTTAAATTCATTTCCAATGTGGGAATCAGATTCTTAGCTAGGCTATAGTAGCCTACGTAATAATTGACATTTTTTACTGCGCTGTTCGGACAAAGTAAGTGTTCATGTGACCATCACGAGTGTGAAAATGACGTATCAGTGGGCTTATTAACCCCTGTTATTATAGATTTAGCTCAGTCGTAAGTATATACCTTCGGGCTCAAGGTATTTGTCTTGTTGTTGCCATTTGAGTTGATTTTCGTATTTAAAATAATTTATTCACCCTGGAAAATACTCTTCTTCAACGAAATTCTTGTACAAAGACATTCACTAAATTATTCGGAATTCAAAAGCCGGAATTATATTCTTGGTGACTCAACATGGAACTGTTGACACATCAACACAAACTGGTTATAGAGGACGTCATCGCCTTCCATATTGGAACTTCATCGAGATTCGAACTTGGGATGCAATTAGAACATTTTAGTGATAGAACTTATATTTTTGAATTCTAGGATTAATTTTTGGATTAGATTCACAAACCTAAGTCCTATTTCATATTTTTACCTTGTTTTCTAGGGAAATAAATTATTTTGTTAAATTTACAAAGCTTGTTGACTTCACTCTTTTCTTTTGTTACTTTTGTATGAGCCTACATGTAACAGATTTAATAATTTTCATAATCCGATCAGTCAACAGAAATATACTAAAATTACCATCGATCTTGATCAATCAAAAGTTTATTTTGTTGCTAAAAATATCCTCTTTATAAACCACAGAGAAATGATTTGAGTCTCATTATTGTGTTAGTGGTAGAGTAAAGTTCGTTCAGCCTTTATTACAGTAATGATGAAATATTTTTAATATCAACAGTTCGAACGCTGATGATTGGTGATGAGGTATGAAATAATCCATCAAAATTTTATCTAACAAAAAATAAAATAATCCAACAAAATTTTTATCTAAACTTTAGAAATAAAATAAGCTTTGCTGCCAACCTGATGGCGGTCCTTCTGGACATTGGAGGTAGGGTCCCTAGTCCAGAACCATTTAGAGAAATGGGTCTCTGAGCCAGAAACCTCCTTTCCCTACTACTTAAATTGCTTTTATTTATCCTAGATACTAAATTCACTTATACTCGCCGATTTTTAAAAATATTTGCTTGTTCATGTCTAAAGTCATGTGTTGTGCCTTTTTGTCCAGTTCTGTATTTATGTGTTATGATGTGTTTGGATGTATAGCTAGCTAATCATGCTTGTTGTAATGCCTCTTTTGTTTTTGTAATGTCGGTTAAAAGCTCATTAGAGCTTATGTTGAATTGTTATTTTAACCATGCCAACATTAAATAAATCTTAGAATCATATGGACAGATATGTCCTTATGCCGATAAATTAGCTCTACACCTGTAATGATACTGAAGGTTTAGGGGATGATCTAACATTATTTCATTAAAATATGCAAATATTTGCAGACACTCTCGTCTGCACACTTTAGTGTACATTTCAAGGGCACCCGCAGAAATTTTGGGGGTGGGGTGGGGCAAACATGTAGTAATCAGCTATCAAGTTTTACAGATGTAGGTCAAACATGTTTAGAAGTGAAATGGGAAGGGGATATGAGATGTCTGTGATCTGTAAAGGTAAGTTAAACCACTTGCCCCCCCCCCCGAATTATTTCAAAGTCAGCGATCTTTGCATACTGGAGTGCCCACGGCTGGGTTAGGACTCAAGCCTGAAAATCCGATATGCATAAAAGTATTAGAATATACCTGATATGTTAAAATAAAGACATTTTTTTTTCCTATTTATAAAAACTTCCTAGAAATAGTACATTTACATTATCAAGTCTGCATGAGAAATTTTGAGATGGACATGACACAGACTCCAAGGAAAATACAGCCTGAGTATGTTTAGTGAAATAAAGTACCGATCAATGAAAAAACTGTAGTCAGTTATTAGAAGAATGACTTTTATATCACCGCTGAATAAAGATGCTAATATACAGAAACTGTGGTAACATCACAGAGTATAAAACTTGCAGAACATAAAGCATTACAAACTGAACACTACCTCTCTATTTTTGAACTTGCTCATGGGCAAGTACCTTGCAAACATGAGCTTGTCCGAGTCAAGTTTAAGCATGTTCCGGGACTGCACTATCTGCAATGTCCTGATGTAGAAGGAATTGTGTTAACAGGTTTGTTTGTGGATATAGCCACTGGTCCCCCACAAAGGACCAGATGCAAACAGCATTCATTGTAAATAAGGAAAGACAGAGCACATTTCAAGCATTTTTATTTACAAAACATAATGACATTTTAATAGTTAATTTTGCATGAAATTCGTTATAAAACAGTGGAATTTTTAATCATTATTACAATGTGGAAACATAGTGTATATACTTGCTTTTAAGTAATTTCCACTTACAGACAACACCGACCCTGATGTGTAGTTGTGTAATGAGGCTGCAGATCAGGGTCTATATTCTTTGTTGCACTGATTGCTCCAAACAAACTGCAAATATCCAGGTCTATTAGCAAATTATATGGTGACAGATAAAGGTCACAGAATTTTACTGTTGGATCCGGCTTATAAGCATGTACATATGGTATATTGTCAAAAAAGGTCACAGAATTTTACTGTTGGATCTGGCTTATAAGCGAGTACATATGGTATATTGTCAAAAAAGGTCACAGAATTTTACTGTTGGATCCGGCTTATAAGCGAGTACATATGGTATATTGTCAAAATCAATTAAACAAATTGAATGCAGAGATACAGCAGAAATAATAGTTCTCTGATACTTTATACCTGTTCCTAAACATTGTTAAATTATCTCCATTAATGGATTACATCAAAGATGACATTCCAAACATTTTATTAAGATTGATGTGTATAATATACAATGATATATACAATTATGAGTTGAGAACAGGTATCACAGGTGATCCTGCATAGAAAATAGTTATTATTATTATTATTGTTGTTGTTGTTGTTGTTGTTGTTGCTGCTGCTGCTGTTTAAGTGTTGCCTGCAACACCTGTACCTAAATTGCATCTCTAATTACAGTTGACTATACTTAAATTGAAACTTTAATTCAAATGGATTTTTTTAAATCACAAAAAAAAATGTTATAAAGTCAGCCACAATACCACCCTGTAAACATCTGGACTGAAATATGCATTAAAAGAACCATAATAGATATTTAATTGACCATAACAGACATTAATTACTAACACATCGTTATTTGAAAAAATATTTTAAATTCCAATAGATGGAGAAATTTTTAAGATTGCCAAAAAGTATGATATATCAGAATTATTTTCCTAAAATGATAAAGTAAACTATTAATTAGTCCTTTGATTATAGTTTTGATTATGAAAATGACAATGGCTGAAGACTAAATTTGACTGACTGTAACAAACTTAAATCTTGGCAGCAACTATCATGAATATGAAGATTCTAACACTAAAATTGCAAATGTGTAACCCTGATGAGACAGGAAAGAAATATTACATTAGAACAGGGCTCAGCAACCTTCGGCACGAGTGTCACAAGGTGGCACGTCAAGAGGTTTTGTGCGGCATGCGAAGGGCAGCCAAAAATATCAATTTTAACATTGTTACTCTCTTACTGGTGGCATGTGCTCATACACTGTGTAATCAATCTGGATAAAAGTGGCACACTATGTAAAATAGGTTGCTGACCCCTGCATTAGAATATACAAAGATGACCTTAAAGTCCAAACTAAACTATACATGTGATAATGTGCTTTATTATATATGTATTATGAAGTATTTGATACTGGCATATTGTGGTGACTAATGAGACATTCCCCAAGTGGTTATATAACCCCTGGAACTACCTTCTTTTTCTATTTTGGAAAGATATCTGCTTTGATAAGATATGTTTTCCATATTAATTAATTTTTCTTCTTCTCTCATCCTTTTTCTGCACTGTATGAACAAATCATAATAAATAAATTCCATGTCAAGATATAATTTTGAAAATATTAGGCCAATATTTACAATAATTATCCACACAAATCATTTACTGTATATATTTGCTTAAAGTCAAGACCAGATACAAACTACATAGACCCAGATCTGCTATCACATAACACACTGGCAGAACTGGGTCTATGTTGTTTGCAATTGAACTCCAGTTATAAACAAGTACATACAGCATGTACTTCATAAATTTAACAGCAAAAGATAAACATTTAAAGGCAAAATTATCAAATGAATATAACAAAAACTTGGTTGAACTAACAATTTTATCTCTCATCACACTCCTAGCAATACACATTAGAAAACTTGGGATGTGTTAGTCTACGTTTGCAAACTAGAAGTGATTATTAAAATTTGGGACTCTTATCAAATAGACTGCCAGCTTTCCAAGGCCACAAAACTCATGTCTGAATGCAGGAATAAGACAATAAAAAGTATAACCATAACAAGTAAACTCAAAATCATTAAAATCTTTAGATAAAAGACATCAGGCCCTGGAATATTTCAGATTTGACTGTTCTGTGATGCTACATCCACCCCAACAATATTTATAATATCAATCCACACAAGCAACATGTTAATAACAATAATTTGATTAAATGTTCATATAATGGCAGTTTGGTTTGATTGGTTTGGTGCTTTAAGCACAGCAACACAAGTAGGTTATTTAGTGCCAAGGAAATTGAAGTAAAGTCCTTAGTCCATGGACACCACACATTAACTAATCCAGGCTGGTCTGAAGGTAGGATTTGAACCAACACCCTTTTGGTTGCAAGCCTGGTATGCTAACCACTCAGCCACCATGTAATTATTAAAGAGTTTAATAATACCAATTATTAAAGAAAACAGTTTAATAACAGTAATTATTAAAGAAAACAGTTTAAGTAATTATTAAAGAAAGAGTTTAATAACAGTAATATTAAAAAAAAGAATTTAGAAACAATAATTATTAAAGAGTTTAATAACAAAAATCATTAAAGAAAAGACAGATTAATAACAGTAATTATTAAACAAGATACTGTTTAACAACAGTAATTAATAAAGAAAAGAGTTTAATAACAGTAATTATTAAAGAAAATACAGTTTAATAACAGAAATTATTAAACAAGATACTCTTTAACAACAGTAATTATTAAACAAAATACACATTAAAACATTATATGTGAAAAAAAACTTTGTAAAAAGTAACTGTCTCAAATTATTATAGAATTTGGATCTTTACTGATGTTGTAATACAGTTTAATTTGTTAAAAAGTAACTTTCAACAGTGGAAAAAAGATGGCTTGCTATGAAGCAAGATTTTTTAGTATTTAACAGGGTTTGATGGAGGCTCAAACTGATGAAATTGAATAGTTGTAAATACACATTTGTAGAAAATGGTATAAGCAAAAAGTGAAAGATTCACAAAATTTGAATGCTGCTAATGATTGACTTGTAGAAAACATGAAATTTAAAAGCGAGAAAAAAGCATGTGTATGGTAATATTTCCACCAAAAAAGTATACAAACATGTATATGTATTCCTGTTTATATGGGTTCCTGTTTATATAATTAATAGATGTGAAAGTCTAGAGGACATTTTTGTATTTTTCCAAGATGAGGGACATTTGCAATTTCATCAGTCAGTATTATTCAAAAAGTGATATAAAATGTGTCATATATAAGACAACTGAAATTGTACAGATCCCAGCTCCACAGTTTATACTTCTTATTTTGTGCTATATAACCTGATGTCGTTGCATATAGCATAGAGATCTGGGTAGGTGCAGTTTGCAGTTTGACTTGACTTATTTATGAGTATATATGGTAATTACATTGAACCCTCATTTTAAGAAAACCTCAGCATACCACTACCCTTCTTAAATTCACGTATGGTCCTATAAAACATTTTTTTTTTTTTTTTGTATTTGCTGCGAATTCAGTATATTTCAAGAGGTAACAGATTTTGCCATTTTCATGGATGCTACAAAACCAAAAAATTCAACACCCATGAGAACAATTATTCTTCAGTATAAATAACAGGAATCATGTACAAATACCATAAATCCATGACTGTACTAAATTTATCCATTGATAAAGTCCCTCCCCCATCCCCATCATTTGTATGACACTGGCCAACATTTACTAAGGAAAATATGAACAACCTTCACCTTCTGATATAGTTATTAGATTCATCCTGGGGACAAATATTGCAAGTACAGTACAAAAATATTTTTCACAAAACCACAAAAACTGATATAAACATGATTGAATTAAGTGACTTTAATTTATTTTACCTAATTTTAATTCTTAGCTAATCAGAACCGATTATAATGGGGCATAACATTATTTAATACCATATTTGTGTGTTATAATGTATATTTATGGTACATTGTGGCCTTGTTTGAATACATCTCATTATATGGTGACCTTGCATTATATGTCTCACATGATCAGTATTATATAGTGAAAGCATTATAGAGGGGGAGTGGTGTTTTGACCTGTTGTTATTCTCTTGGGTTTAATGCCATTTCAGCACATTAAATGCTATACATGGCGGCCAGTGTATCTGGTGGAGAAGAACTGAGAAGTACCATATAACAACAGGAAGCTACTGGCAAGCTGGCCGAGTCTAAGACTTGAACCCGCACTGACCGAGGCAAGATGTCAGTAATCTGTAAAGATGAGCATCTTGGACCATTTGGCCACCAAGGGCCCCAGTTTTGACCTGTAATCACACTAAAAAAAATAAGTCACTGACAGTCAACTAAATTCAATTAAAAACACAAAGGTTTTTAAGCACATTTTCTTCCACACCATGCATTTAAAATGTAACCAACTCGGCTTACAGTTTATATACAAAAATTTACAAAAAAATTACAAAAAATCATGAATTGGATCCTGCATTGTTAAAGACCCTGTAATGAGAAACCCCAGGCCCAAAAGGTCATGCCAACACTCAAAACAATATTGAAAAACTTTAACAACAATGAAAACAATCTGATAAAAATATTGACTGCTACGTCTCATATCCCACTGATATGGGGTCATCAAAAATGAAACAAATGAGAAAAGATATGATCTTTTTGGCAGAATATAATTTACAACTGCTCTTGAATTGTTAAGACTGCACATGAAATTAAGACAACATAATAAAATTAAGACTATGTAATACAATTAAGACTAGTATAATTAAGACTGCATATGAAATGTTCTGATTGCTATATTTTAATGTCTTAATTTTTGGAAATACTGTATATTCATCATTCCTTTGCAGTTTACTGATAAATATACTCACTTATAAGTCGAGCCCCACTGTAAACTGCAAAGACATATCTGCCATTGCATAATGCCCTGGTAGATCTGGGTTTATTCAGTTTGTTACAAGTAACCAGTAGAACAAACAAAATAAAAACAGTTCTACTGGTGTATTGTGCTATAACAGCTCAGGGTCTGTATTGTTTACTGTTTGACTTTACTTACATGCAAGTACAGGCACTTTTATCATTCTAATTTATACAATTTCTTTTCCGACAAAATTTGGTGAATTATGACCCCTCCCCAGATTAAAAAAAAATCCTAAAATATTCCTATATATGGTAATGAATTCATATCAAAATATGTTGTGCATCTTCAATACACATTACAAGAGTCGAATTTTGCTTGTGTAACCAATGTAGGATATCAACTGGTGGTCAGGTACAGTGGCTTAACACATCTATACATACATGTCAATAACTCATCAAAATTTCACATGCAAAAATATCTCAGACAAAAACCAAAATTCAACCTACCATAGGTACCTGCTCATAGGTCAGCTCCAACTCCAAACAACATAGATTCTGATCTGTCATCACATAATGTCCTGGCAGATCAGGGTCTATGTTGTTTGTTCTACTGATTATTCCTAACAAACTGTATAGAACCAGATCTGCCAGCACATTAGTTGAGAGCAAATCTGGGTCTATTAACTTTGCAACTGGATCAGACTCATAAGAGAATGTATACAGTAGGTCAAATGTACATACAATGTAAGCTGCAGAAAATGCAGTCTTTATACGATTATGTTTTATTTTTCCATAGGACTTTCATGTTTTCATGAAAGACAAACCTGCTACATGTTTTTACACCAATACAGTTCCATCCACATTCAAGCACAACCACAAGAATTCTACTGCATGACTGAAATATTGCAGTTTGTACAGACCTAGTTAAAAATTGCAAAATCATAAAAAATAAACAAAAGTTTTGTTCATTCCACATTCAAGTGCATCCATGTATTGCTGCTATGCATAAGAATAGTACGGCATGGCTGAAGTTTTGCAGTCTTAACAGACCTAGTTAACAATTGCAAAATCATGAAAAATAAGCAAAAGTTTGTCAAAACTTTATTTTTTGAAAATGTAATAAAATGGACATATGAAACTATATAGAAAATAACTTATTGCACTAGTACAGGCTGTTAGTATACACTGGATGCAGTTGTAAAACAGAGTCTGATTTCTTTCACTATGCCATGGTTGGCAAACAGGAACAGCAAAGATTTAAGAAACTGCAGCAAACAAAGCACACAAGGCAAGTATTTAAGCTATGCAATCACTTTAACATAAAACTTTGTACAAAATCTTACAATTGCTGTGGTGGTCTCCTCTTTTGCCACCGATATTCTTATTGCTCTCATTCAAATATGTCTATCAAACAGTTTGCCCATGTGAGAAAGTTCTGTGGGGATATATGTAAATTCCACTCAAGATTGTTCTATTCCACATGGCACCAGCCCATCTCCCATGAGTACACTCGGTGACACTATTGATTACATCATTATGCTTATGATGTGATGAATATCTTAATAGGTTCAGGCTTTTATAAAACTAAACAAATTTTCCGAAAAGTATAATCTGAAATTATCACGTACAATAAATTCTCTATTGTAAATTAAAAAATAATACTCTGTTCAATGATAAACATTTTTTTAAATAGAATATTCCAATGCTTACTATAGCTGCAACTAAACTGATGAGAAAAAGTTTCCCCAATATGTATTAGTTTGGGGTAGAAAAATTCTACCCTTGGGATCTGAATTTGTTGGTAAGAACTCAGCAAAGCCTTATTCATGTCCATAAATTCTGACTCTGTGGCGTGGGATTTTCTTATTCCTATTTACAAACTCTGAATAGATGGGGTGGGATTTCCTTACTTTGCATGTAATGGAATGTTTTTTCTTCTTTATTCACTAACATAGGTTAGATAAAGTATTTAAAATAGCTTTTACTGTATCCTAGTATTAGGGAGTAAATACCATATATACTCACAGACAAGTCATTTAATGTACTGTATATACTCACATAAAAGTCAGATCCCACTACAAATTGAATAAACCCAGATCTGCCAGCACTCAATACATCAGCAGATCTGGGTTATTGCAGTTTGTTAAAGTGTATGTCAAGGTGGTCATTTGTCCTGATTAAATATTAACTGTTGTTCTAAAATGTAACACTAAATTTAATTTAATCAAAGTCCATTCAATCCTGATCATTGAATGTTCTGCACCTTAGGCACTATCAAAAACCTTTGACTAAAGTTATTGATCGCTATGGCTTTTTACAGTGGTGGCCATACAGGTATTACACTGGATCAAGAAAAAAGGACTTCAGATCTATCATAACAAATAACAGTAGTACAATGTTTTTTTCAACACATACAGTTTTCATTGTGATATCACAACATGCAACATTAAATTCAGTTTGTACTAGATGATACCTTTAGGTTGACTTCATCCAAAATCATCCATGTACTTCAACATTGATTTTTGCCATATTTATTTCTTACGGTATGTAAATAATGACCTTCCAAAGGAATATGGATGTATGAAGAGCCAAAAATAATTGCCACTGAACATCATGTATAATAAAATTCTAAAAAGTTACACTCATTACTGAAATAGTCAGTAGTGACTGCCTACAGGACCAGTATGACTTGTACTACAAGTGTAGAACAACAAAGACCCAGATTTGCCAGTGTGTTATCTGACAGCATATCAGGGTCTATGTTGTTTGCAGTTGGACCAGGCTTATAACTGAGTATATATGGTTGATCTTGGAATTACCCAACCATTAAGCATTGGAGCTAAACCCATTTTCATTAGCTTCTGTGTCTTCATCAAATTTGATACAATCTCTGGCTGGCTGGTGCTGTTCATCAATTTCAATGTGAAGATCATTAATTGACTCATATACTTCATAATCAGTTCTTTCATTTTGCTCTTGAGAATTAGACTTATAAGCATTCTTCACTTTGCCACCTTTATTATTACTTTCAAGATCTGCTGCTGCATCCTCCAATGATGTGTTAATTATATTATCATCCTCTCCATGGTTTGATGCTTCCATGGTTACGACCTCTTGTGAACTTTCCAAGGAAACACCAGAGGTTATAGGGACACAAGGACTTCTTGGAGTGTTGTACAGACCTTTCATTTCATTGAAGACACTCTTGGGAGTATCATAGAGACTTGAACTGGCTCCCTCATTAACTCCATTCCCAATCAGATTCATATATATCCCAGTTTTCTCAGTTTCTGGCAGAGATGACTCCAATGTTCTGGATTCACTTTTCTGTGTTGCCATGGGAGATGTCTGGTCTGCTGCCATTTGTGACCCCTGCATTGTTGCCATTAGTGATTGCTGTCCTGTTGTCATTGTTGATTTTTTCACTGTTGCATATGGTGACATATTCTCTCTATGCAAAGTTGTTTGATCAACAGTGTCATTCGTAACCATTGCAAACATGAAAGGCATCCTGTCCAATTCTGAAGTAAACATCATGTGAGAGCTTGAATAGGGCAATGTGGAAGAGGGGGGAGGACTTTGTTGATTCTTGGGAACAGTGGATAGATTGACAAAGTCTCTGGTATTTTTATCGCTAAGCTTAGGGACGGTATTTATACCGGAATGTGCAGTCTTTTGATTAAGCCGTGCATGTGTCAGGTTGTCAGTTTTCCCTGCAATGAAAAATCAAAATGTATTTAGAGGATGGCATAATTTAGCTGTCTTATATTTATAAATTATTGTCATGATTAAAACACTTCAAAACAGAATATTCTGTTTCTAAAAAGATAAAACTGTTCTTAAAATAAAAATAACTACTGCAAATGGTACATTATAAGCCTGCTATGTAGTAAATATTATTATTATACCTTTTTTTAAACATAAGACCTCTTTTCAACAGTCAAATATTCAGGTACTATAAGAAACGAGTAGAATCTGTCAAACTTGTTTTCAATGTTACTGTCACTAAACAATACTGCCTAGCAATACTAAATGATATGTTCTGCTTTATCAATAGGCCTCCTCCTTGTTTAAAATGCTAGTCCCTGTGACCTTTATCTTTGACCTTTTCACCCCAAAATTAATACTGTCTTCCTAGTGTCAAATGTGAGTCATCTATGAAGTTTAGCTACGTATGCTGGTTAGTGAACTTACAGTAGTTTTCTGGAAATTATTTTTTCTTCCTTCAGTCCCTGTGACCTTGATTTTTGACCTTTTAACCCCAAAATGAATAACTGTCTTCCTTGTCTAAATTTAGGCGATCCACATGGTCATAGTAGGTTACAAAGAACTCAAGACATCATGCAGAAACCATTTCTTCTTAGAATCATTGTGCTCTTGAGACCTGACCTTTACACCCCAAAATCAATACATGTAATTCTTATCTCAAACACAAACTTTTAAAGTGCAGTGAAGATATATGGTATACAAGTCAAGACCCTGTGTGGGACCTTCTTTTGGTTCCTTGAACTTTGAGCTTTGAACTTTTGATCCTGAAATGGATAGGTTTCTCCCTTACCACAAATGCCAGCTACTTACAAAGTTTGATAAGGTAGACAGTGGAGAATTTGACTTATTTTGTGGAACACAATACACGGAAAAACACTGAATGACACGTGAATGGGCATTTTAAAATCTTATGGTAGGTGTACCAAAAATAACTAAGAAAAAAAGAATGAAATAAATGAGAACAGTTAAATAAATAAGAATAAAAATTAATCACTGAAAGTAAACTTGTTCAAAGTACTTATTTGGAATGGAAATGAACTTATGCATAAATTTTGATAAAATTTACTCTGTGCTAGAAATAATCGATTTGATAATTATATCAAATTCTCTGGAATGCTTTTAGTTTGCTGAGCAGACTGAACCAGACACAAAAACCTGTGTTTACTAACTTCTAAAATAACACTTTTGAAATAAATTAAGTTCAGAGCAAGGTTTTGGAAAATGAAACAAAAATACAGTATTTCTCCCATTAGAAGCCTGGACCTGCCTTGTTAATATTTTACAATGAAATAGTAACAGATGATCTTTAAACTTGGAAATGCTTTCACTGATAAACACTGGCCAAAAAATGGGTGAAAGTGGGTAGGGGAGATTGTAGAAATATATTACTTTGAGAAAGACCCTGTTCTTACAGGGCAGAAAATGACTAAGCTTAAGACATGCATGTATGATACTTAAGTTGTATATTGCAACACATGCAACAGTTCATCTCAATGTATATGTACGGTAGAAATACAAAAAATATAACAATTTTCTTGACATACAACCCCCAAAAAATCAATTTACACATCTGCAACAAAACATCAGAAATATTCAAATATTATTTACTGACCTAAAAATTAAAACTTTTCATTCTATATATTCAAAATATGAAAAAAGTGTTGTATAACCTATTTGATTTCAATTAGTCTCTACTGTGATTATGTACTCTTTTGGTGCAATTTAATTTATTTTTCAGGTGTTCAATACTTGTTGGTAAAAATCCAACTTTATTTGGTACCTAACATTTTCAAAATTGTAAAAGGAAAAATGTTCTTAGTACAGAAATTTAGATGATAAGAAAAAATATTATTATAATAGACTGATTGTGTCTGAATAATTAGAGTTAATAAAATATTAGAGACAAAATGAATATGTATCATAATGTCATTGTGTCTCAAATACATTTTGCTCAACTTAATATTAGGACATTTCACAACTTATTTGTTGGCTGATAAATACTTTTGATTTTTGGCATATGATGCAAATGAATCATCCTAAACTCTTCTATGATAAAGATACAGAAAGTATACACACTCTTCTATGATAAAGATACAAAAAGTACACATACTCTTCTATGATAAAGATAAAGAAAGTACACAGATTATAATCTATTCTTCAGTGATAAACATACAGAAATTACACAGATGTTCTAAGATAAAAATACAGAAATGACATGGATCTAAGTTTATTCTTCTATGATATTGATACAGAAAGTACATGGATCTTGATTTACTCTTTTGTGATAAAGAACAAAAATGATGAGGATCTCAGTTTACTTTTCTATGATAAAGATACAGAAAGTATATGAATTATAATTTACTCTTCTGTGATAAAGATACAGAAAGAATGTTGATCATAATCTCCTCTTCCAGGATAATGATACAGAAATGGCATGGATCTTTGCTGACTCTTCTATGATAAAGATACAGAAAGTACATTGATCATAATCTACTCTTCTAGGATAAAGATACAGAAATGACATGGACCCTTGTTGACTCTTCTATGATAAAGATACAAAAAGTACATGGATCATAATGTACTCTTCTAGGATAAAGATACAGAAAGTACATTGATCATAATTTACTCTTCTACGTTAAAGACAGAGAAAGTATATGGATATATCTCCCTATGCATATCCAACCCTCAACCAAGAATGGCTTGCACACATGCATATATTTGTCATATCAAGGTCTATATATATCAAAGCCCTACATCTACCTTTGTTATTACACAATCAAATGTCAAATGAGATCTATGACATAATGCAGATCTGACAGGGGACAATAAAAGTTCATGTTCTGATATCCTGTGTAATCACCAGCCCATCTGTTGTTATCAACCTATCACATATAGTTTTTTGCATCAGACTGAACAGTCATTGGTTAAGTGATGTTTTCTATGAAGTTTGTCACTTTCAGATAAAAGAATAATATAATTTTACTGGTGAATCAAATGATCAAGATACTGACTTAAATGTCAGCACTGATCTGATCTACTTATTTTAACAAAATCTGGATTTTAATCACATTGTAACATTTCAGTGTTTTAAATGACATGTCTCCAAGCATAGATTGTCTGATTTTGGTGTTTAAATGTCTCCATGCACAAATTGTCTCATTTCAGTGTCTGCCTGACATGTCTCCAAGAATGATTGTCTCATTTCAATGTGTAACTGACATGTCTCCAAGTGCAAATCATCTCATTTTACTGTTAGACTGTGTTCTAGATTAGTCTAACACAAGTTGGCAGCAGGCTGATCCATTTTTTAATTTACTAATGGCCAGCATACCATTTTATTGCAGTCCTCCATGGAGTAATGCTTATTTCTGCATGATGTTGATCAATTTCCATGCACATTATTTTATACTGATATAATAAACCATTACAGATCATTTCTAAGAAATGAGTCAATCAATGTGTAATACACCATTTATTAATGACAGATGGAAAAATATGATTAGTCATCCATGTGTCTCTATGAGATCTTTGCCATATGAGGTCTGGTAAAAGCCGATAAAACCAAATGTAATGCCCAAAACAAGGATTACCAAACACTGGTTAAATTGCAGACTGGTTGACAGGTTAATCTGCATTCTTAACCAAAAAGTTGATCACATACATGCACAACTTTGATATGTTTTGTGTTTGTTTTGGATCAATATAAAATATGCAAAGGTAAAACAGGTTTACCAAAGTTTTGAGAATCATGCAAGATTTAATTGAATGCAACAAAACAACCTCCAATATATTTGTCCTGTTACTAAGCCAGTTTTATACTCAAATCTTCTAAAATCAATTTGTTCGGGAGGTCGTGGGTTCGAACCCCGGAAAGTCATACCAAAGACTTATAAAAATGGTACTAACAGCTGCCGCGCTAGGTGCTCAGCATTACGAGGTTAGTGTTAGGACTGGTCGGCCTGGTGTCAGAATAATGTGACTGGGTGGGACATCATGCTACGTGTCTGCGGCATGATGCCTCAGTGCTAGACATCATTATAAAACTGCCACACTGCAGACATCGTAGCAATATGACCGAAAATATTTTAAAGCTATGCTAAAAATCCAAATCATCATCATCTAAAATCAATTTGCCATTTGAATTGCTATGCTATATTTAAAATGGTATTTTGAAAAAATGGTAAATGGTATATGGTAAATGGTAAATGGTAAATTGTCTTTAAACCATTAGATGAAGGTGAATCCTTGATATTAAATATAGCACATCCTCATTGATAATAATATTGTCCATAGGAACCATTGATTGCCGTAGACTGTCTCAGAGTGAGATTGCCTTATAGGGAGATTGCCTTATTATGAGAATGCCTAACAGTGAGACTACCTTACAATCAAACTACCTTATAGTGAGACCACCATACAGTGAGACATTTTAAAAGTGAGACTGCCTTCTGGTGAGACTGTCATCTAGTGAGGCTGCCTTATGGTAAGGCCAGCTTATACTGAGACTGCCTTATAGTCAGTGGTGTTCTAACGGGGATGCCAGGGGGGTGGTCAGCCCTGGGTGACAGCTAGAAGGGGGGGGGTGCCATCAGGAGAGTTGAAATACCAGTACAAGTTTTCAAACCAAATGAAAAATTCACCAAAGTAAAAGTTATTTCCAGTTTGCTTATGACAGCACTGTACTGTTTAAAAATCTACTTGCAAACATAATATATTTTTCTGTGTAGTGCCAAAGAAAGGATCTGCCCCGAGTGCAAATACTCAAAATGCTACTGCCTTACAGTGAGATTGCCTTATATTGAGACTGTTTTATGGCATGACCACCAAACAATGAGACTGCCTTATGATTAAGAAAAAGATAAAAATTCTACTAGGGGACAATGAAATGGGATTTAGGAACGTTCTCATCTTACAGTGAAGTGCCTTACAGTGAGCGTCATATCACAGTCAAACAAGAGGAGTCCATTTTATCCTACTGTTGTCGTAATTGGCAAACCACTATTGCAACTGGATGGTTAATTCTGTCTGCCTTTGGGTCAGTTACAATTGTCACACTCTTAGATAGCCTTACTACATATAACAAATACATGTCGAAGCTGCAATCAACTGAATAGTATTGCAAATGTTTCAAATAACATTACAATATTTACCTGTCAAATAATGCACTAATATTTTTGCAAAATGAGTGACATTTGCCTGTAAAATCATGCACTAACATTTGTTGGAAAATGTGTGATATTTTCCTGTAAAATCATGCACTAATATTTGTGCAAAAATGCATGACATTTTCCTGTAAAATCAAGTACTAATATTTTACAATATCTGAAATATTTTCCTGTAAAATGAAAATGCTGGTACAGTTTGATATTTATTAACTGAATTATAAAGATAAGAGTATCATTGTGACTACAAAAAATGTCACGGATTATTTGTGAATAGCTTCATATGCATAACACGATCTTAATAATTTTTAATTTCGTGCTTTAATAATCTGTCGTTTTCCTTATTTATATTAGTATTTGTAAAATGACTGCCCAGATATTGTTTAACTTCATTTATTGCTTGATGTACTGAACAGAATTTGGTGAAATAAAAATGTAATATAATTTTCCAATGTAAAGTTGATTAAAACTTTGATAAATCATACAATTTCTGCCTTCCCTACAAGCAAAAGCCAACTTGCCCCCATTCATGCATACATGCCAGCCTTTACTTACTAACTATGGCTTTAAATAAACATAATCAACTGAAAATAAAATTGCATGGATTTATAAAGCAAACAAGAAAATATTAAATACAGATATTTTCGCTGCAGAGTTGTCCAAATTTGAAAAATCTTATTACCTGTCAAAACAATTTTAAGGTCAAATGGAAAACCTGATGGGCCACCAGAAAAAGAACCTGGCCTGAATTTAACCTACATAACTTCAAGTTTAGAATCCAGCAATCTCATTGGCTAAAATTAAAATCTAACTTTTAAAGTTCACCAATCAGATGTCTTGTGTAAGACTTAACTCAAGACATGTCTTGGTGAATTGAGGCCAGGATTTCTTTTCCCTAGTCTTAATTAATATTCAGTCTTAAGTCAAGACATCTGACAAGTCAATTTTAAGTCTGACTTAAATTTCATCCAATCAGAATACTGCCCTCTAAAATTAGATTAACCCCAGACTCTAATCCAGACCTGGTGGCCCAATGTTAAATTCAGTACTCTGAACAGACACTCTAATATACATATGTAACTCTGATATCCCTTTCGTCATGAGTAAATAAATATCTTCACATTAATGTTTTAATATACTGAAAAAGTGACTTTCTTTAACAGCACACTGGGCTGCCATATTTTGTCAGTCTTCTGGGGGCTTTGGGGACAAGCATTGTTAGAACCCTGAAAAACCTACACGTTACTGGGATTTTTCTTGAAGGCTTTTATGATTTGGTACTGCAACTCTTCCTTATCTCTGCCATCCAATGATAAACCATCTCCCATAGAAACCATATATTTAATCAGATATCTTTTTAACTTGCCTAGAATCTGCTGGATTGTTCAAGAAAAAGTCACTTAGATTCTGATCCTGAATCTCTTTCTAGCAGTCTTACTAAAATTTGCATAAAGAATATACTGGATTAAAGTTAACAATTTACAATTTCATACATAATTCCTTAGCTTTTGGAGATGGAGATGTTCAAATCTATTCTCGGTTTACGGAGATTTATAAATTTAAGATCTGATTAAAATAACCAAAGCAACAAAGACCAATGTGCAGTATAAATGTTGTTTGAGATACCATCAATACTTGCTTGTAAGTCGATTCCAACTGCAAACAAATACCTTGATATGCCACTGAATAATTCACTGGCAAATCAGGGTCTACTTTTGTTTCACTGATTACACTTAACAAATTACATGGAACCAGATTTGCCAGTGCATTATGTGATGGCAGTTCTGGATCTGTGCAGTTTTAGTCAGACTGAACTTATAAGTGAGTTTATACAGTAGAGTCATTATTATTTAAAGCCTTTAGTTTTAAATGAAGTCTATGTATATTTCAGCATTATTTCTTTTAATTCTTCATCAGATTTCTTTACAAAATATGATTTAAAAATCCCTGATAAGTCTGCTGAGTTTGACCTCAACTGAAAGATCTGACAATGAGATTTTTGATTAGAGATTAATTTTTATCTGATTAAAGATGACCTTTTGTGGTCCACCTACACAACTTCATCTGACTATTGCTATAGTGTGAAACCAGGTATACAACAATAAAAATATGTATCTCTCATTTGCAACCAGCAACCATGCCCATTCACCATTTCCCGCCTCCTTCAGAACTTGTCTTAATTTTTTCCTGGAAAATTGTTTGTTTTTGAATTCCATGTGTAGATTCTCCCATAATTTGAAATTCCCCAAGATAGATTTCCTTCTTTATGAATTCCATGTGCAGATCCAACATTGATTTGAAAACTCCCTAAGTGTAAAATTTTGAGTTGTTTTCACCATAAACAAAAATCCCTGTCCTCCCCAACCCTTGCCAAAGAACATAAAAAGGTAGTAATTAATTTTAAAAAAAAAATATGTTATAAAAGCTCTGTATGGGAAATAACACACAACCTATCAAGTGAAGGGGGTTGTGGATGCAAACATTTTGTGTACTGCCAAAATTGCCACCAGAGTTAACAATTATATTGTAGAGTCCTGCCACTGATAAAACATAACACATTTGGTGTTATAAATTATTGTCATATAAGTTTACTTATCTGCACTAAAAACCATTTATGACACAAATTCAAATCAGTTTCATAAATAATATTCAGTGTGTGTTAACTCTCACCAGAAAGGTAATGGAACTGGAAGGTAATGGAAGTAAAGGATAGAAGTTTACAGGAGTCTGGGTATATACATGAATAATACAATCATTGTAGTAGATTTGTAAAACACAAGACATGTTAATATAAAAATGTAGTGGGGTACTGGACTATTAAGATATAATTATAATATGGGTAAAAGGAACTAGCAGGAAGGTGCATGACTAAGTAAAAACTGCATTTATTGTTCAATTACTTACACCTTCATTTTTTGATTATAATGTTTTCTTATTATTTGTCTGAAAATAAAGTTGCCTGATGCAATTAATTTTCCAAGAAAAAGAATTGGAAGAATTAATCACTAAACCAATAAAACAATTTAAATGAGTGAGCCCTCCTGGCTCATTATGAATAAGGAAAATAAAAATTCAACATTTCAGCAGCAAGTAGGTCAATGGGAGACAACTCCAAAATTTACAACTGTCTGCTCAGTACTGAACATGATTTGACTCCCCTGCAGTGATTATATGAGTAACAGTCAGAACATCACAAGACTTATATTGCAACGAAAATACTTGTTTATCTAAAAAAAAAAGAAAAGAGGTTTTGCTTGTAAGACTGAATTATAATCTGAAAGAATTCATTTGATGTTTCCTTATC
This sequence comes from Megalonaias nervosa, assembly GCA_016617855.1. Taxonomy (NCBI): domain Eukaryota; kingdom Metazoa; phylum Mollusca; class Bivalvia; order Unionida; family Unionidae; genus Megalonaias; species Megalonaias nervosa. The sequence goes on along the minus strand of JAECUM010003215.1, from coordinate 80,160 downwards.
ATTATTATACAAATAATGTCATGACAGACAAGGATTCCAACCATGTCTTACATTTTGTGGAGTTTTGGTTTGTACATAAACTTTAATATCACACTGACAACACTGACAGTGACATCAGAATCGCTATGTCTTAAATTTTCTCACCCCCTCAAAAAGGCATGAAAAATGAAGACTATCAAGCAGTTTCATTTGAATCATGGAAAAGGAGGACTTTATCAACATGCCTGGATGACATAAATATCGGGTACAGATAAAGAATGTAATTCTAAATAAATACTGGTTTGCATGCTGTAAAGGTTGTAGTTTTATTGGATATGAGATTATATGAATGCCAAGAAATGTCTTTCAGGCAAAAAACCTTAAAGCGTGTTAAGCTCAAATTATTTAGTGTTTCCGATGCTTATCAATAAATAAATATTAAGTCTGTTGGTATAAATATTAAGTCTGTTGGTATAAATATTGTCTATTTGTATAAATTTAAGTCTATCTACATAAAAATTATGCCTATTCGCATGAATATTATGTTTATTTGTATAAATATTATGTTTATTTGTATAAATATCATAAAGTTTTATCAAGCAAAAAAGTATAAAAAAAAGAACAGAAAAAAGCTTTAGAAGAAAACTGAACCATTCTCTTACCAGCTGGCAGACTGTCACATGGGGATGTACACGTACTACCTCCACATGCTCCATCTTCTGAACTGCTTTCTTTGGAACTGGAATAAAACATCACCTTCTTCTCTGTCAGTTTATTGTTGTAAGTTTCATTTGTATCTGCAAGAAGAAAAAAAAGGCAAAAATATTACTTGTTTAATTCAAATGGTAACTTTATTTTTATGTAGATTAAGTCCATTAAAGAGGAATCCATTTTCCTCGAGTGCAAGAGAAAAAAAATCATGCATTACAGAAGACATGAGTATCCTGAACATTTTCCTTACTGCATTATATCATGATACTGCTGTACATACTACAATGCATACCGCATTATATCATGATATTACCGTACTTACTACAATGCATACTCCATTATATCATGATATTACTGTACTTACTACAATGCATACCGCATTATATCATGATACTGCTGTACATACTACAATGCATACCGCATTATATCATGATATTACTGTACTTACTACAATGCATACCGCATTATATCATGATATTACTGTACTTACTACAATGCATACCGCATTATATCATGATATTACTGTACTTACTACAATGCATACCGCATTATATCATGATATTTCTGTACTTACTACAATGCATACCGCATTATATCATGATATTACTGTACTTACTACAATGCATACCGCATTATATCATGATATTGCTGTACTTACTACAATGCATACCGCATTTTATCATGATACTGCTGTACTTACTACAATGCATACCGCATTATATCATGATACTGCTGTACTTACTACAATGCATACCGCATTATATCATGATATTGCTGTACTTACTACAATGCATACCGCATTATATCATGATACTGCTGTACTTACTACAATGCATACTGCATTATATCATGATATTGCTGTACATACCACAATGCATACCGCATTATACTGCAATTTTATTCCTGTAGAACAATTTGTGACAAATACAACTATTCTGTAAATATTTCATAACTTTTAAAAGTATTATATTATGAAACATATTTCTTCATAATGGAAACTGCCAATGTATGGTGGGAAAGTGCAGTAGAATGTAATGCCAGGACAAAGTACCATGATAAACATGTATACTGGTAAAACCACACACATCTAAATTGCCCTTCATTGTAATGCAGCTCTTATTATACGGAGAGTACGGTTCTTGGATCCCATTTCATTAAATAGTATTAAAATTGTTATGTATCAAGTACTTCATTATAAGGTGGTCTCACAATAAGTTGGAATACTCTATGGCACCTCTACATTATAAGCCCCCAACCCCCAAGTGGTAAACAGTAGTATTAAACTGAAAGTATGATGTACCTATCCACAGAGCATCCATAACAATGTCACGTGCAAGAATGTGTTGCGATTTGGATTTTTAACATAGCTTTAAACAATTTTCAATCATATCACTATGATGTCTGCTGTGTGACAATTTATAGTGATGTCTAGCACTGGGGCATCATGCTGCAGACATATAGCATCATGTCCCACCCAGTCACATTATTCTGACACCAAGCTGGCCAGTCCTAACACTAACCTCTTAATGCTGAGTGTCAAGCAACGCAGCTGCTGGTACCATTTGTATAAGTCTTGGGTATGACTCAGTAAGTGAAAGAAAGAATAATGTAAAGAGATATACTCATATATAAAATTTCCAATAGATGGTTTTTCACTGATTGGCACATCATTTGAATAACAATATTTCTTAATACACATGGTCATTCTTCATATCACATTGCCATGACATCACCGACATTTACGTGATGTGCTAATGTTAAGTTCATAGAGACATGCAGTTGAAAACACATCTCTACAATTCTAAGGCAAAATAAATGCAAATTTTGTTCTTTTAATCATATAATAAAATAATTATTGATCTTTATTTTAAGGACTATCCAAACCGTATCATAATACCAGTAAACCCATGATATTAGTGACCTACACTTTAGGCAAAACCCATGATATTAGTGACCTCTGTTTTAGGCAAATACCATGATATTAGTGACCTACACTTTAGGCAAAACCCATGATATTAGTGACCTACACTTTAGGCAAAACCCATGATATTAGTAACCTACACTTTAGGCAAAACCCATGATATTAGTGACCTACACTTTAGGCAAAACCCATGATATTAGTGACCTACACTTTAGGCAAAACCCATGATATTAGTGACCTACACTTTAGGCAAAACCCATGATATTAGTAATCTACACTTTAGGCAAAACCCATGATATTAGTGACCTCTGTTTTAGGTAAACCCATGATATTAGTAACCTACACTTTAGGCAAAACCCATGATATTAGTAATCAACACTTTAGGCAAAACCCATGATATTAGTGACCTACACTTTAGGCAAATACCATGATATTAGTGACCTACACTTTAGGCAAAACCCATGATATTAGTAACGTACACTTTAGGCAAAACCCATGATATTAGTGACCTCTGTTTTAGGCAAAACCCATGATATTAGTGACCTACACTTTAGGCAAAACCCATGATATTAGTAATCTACGCTTTAGGCAAAACCCATGCTATTAGTGACCTACACTTTAGGCAAAACCCATGATATTAGTGACCTCTGTTTTAGGCAAATACCATGATATTAGTGACCTACACTTTAGCCAAAACCCATGATATTAGTGACCTACACTTTAGGCAAAACCCATGATATTAGTAATCTACACTTAGGCAAAACCCATGATATTAGTGACCTACACTTTAGGCAAATACCATGATATTAGTAACCTACACTTTAGGCAAAACCCATGATATGAGTGACCTACACTTTAGGCAAAACCCATGATATTAGTGACCTACACTTTAGGCAAAACCCATGATATTAGTGACCTACACTTTAGGCAAAACCCATGATATTAGTGATGTACACTTTAGGCAAAACCCATGATATTAGTAACCTACATTTTAGGCAAAACCCATGACATTAGTAATGTACACTTTAGGCAAAACCCATGATATTAATGACCTACACTTTAGGCAAAACCCATGATATTAGTGACCTCTGTTTTAGGCAAAACCCATGATATTAGTGACCTACACTTTAGGCAAAACCCATGATATTAGTAATCTATGCTTTAGGCAAAACCCATGATATTAGTGACCTACACTTTAGGCAAAACCCATGATATTAGTGACCTACACTTTAGGCAAATACCACGATATTAGTGACCTACACTTTAGGCAAAACCCATGATATTAGTGACCTACACTTTAGGCAAAACCCATGATATTAGTGACCTCTGTTTTAGGCAAATACCATGATATTAGTGACCTACACTTTAGGCAAAACCCATGATATTAGTGACCTACACTTTAGGCAAAACCCATGATATTAGTAACCTACACTTTAGGCAAAACCCATAATACATGGTTCCAATGCTTTTCTGAAGAAAAATTACAAGGCCATTTCCAGGGTTTCTCCAGGATGAAATTAATTTTTTCAAGTTCACTTATGACCATTACTGAATGGAATTAAAGAACATTTCAGATTATAAAACATGCATTTTCTAAATCTAAAGATGTTTCTATTCCAAGACTCTCCAAACCATCTAAGTCAAAAAAGATGATCATGTACAAAACCACAAAATGTATCAAATGAAACAATTTTGACTATATTCCTAGAAATTGGCATGTAAGGTCATTATAATTTACAGTACAGAAAGTTTAACTTTTCTTTGCTGGTCTGCATTATGTTACTTGGAAACAACATAATGAACATAAATTAATTTTGTTTCCTTTCAAGCCTTTAGTTCTAATGAATTCTATATCATTGTATATGCATGTTATACAAAGTAAACATTTCCTTTCACAGTATATAAAAACAATAAACACAAAAGTATTAGAATCTTATCTTGTAATGAAAAAAAGTTTAACCCTAAATTTATCTGTGCCAATAAAATCCCAAACAAGATTTTTCAAACAACCTAAACTCCTTAAGATGATTTGGTTAAAAATCCATCATTTAAAAAACATTGACAAAAGTTTTGGTTTATATTTTAACAAAAGACCTTCAATTTTATAATTGCTGTATTAAAAAGGACTCAATTTTCTGTAAAATCAACTTGTCTTCTTGTAATTCGATAAACCAGTCTCTGAACCAGTACCTGGGTTTGTATCAGTTTTTAATATATAATACAAGGGATGACCATTTCCCATTTTTCCGGCATTCTATTTAAGATCTGAAACCAATGCTTCAAGCTACATGTCACTTTGTAATAGTTTCGCGCCAAATTTCAGCACAGAGATTTAACATTTTGGACAACAAATTAGGCTTAAAATGAATAGTAGTCCGTTTTCTAATCTGGGTTTCCTCCACATATTCTCACCTCATTTTTCACATTTGGACATTTAGGTTGGGATGTGGGGTCAGAGAAATTGCATATCAAAAATTTGGAATTTGTTACAACCATGAGGTAGCAGCATATGGTAGTCACTAATACCAGCGGGCCTAGCAAATTTAAACGATCTTATATCGACTCATGCCTGCATGAAATCGATAAGAAAATGATTTATTTTCTCAGAAAGGGCAAGTATTATAATTGTTATGTCTTTAATCCACTGACAGACTTGACAAAACTATAGCATAGATGAAACCCAACCCATTACTCGCCATTTAGATTACTAGTCACATGACTTCACAAATCTCAATAGTCACGTGTTGTCAACAACAAACTCCTTTTTATGTTGTTGTACAAAAATTCAATTATATTTAATGAAAGTCAGATACATTTGTAAAAACCAGAAAGAACATATAATTCTCAACATATTTATTTTGAGAACAATGACAAGAAACCTGATGCTGTCACAGCAATCTGGCCTGAGTCAGATTCATCAAGCAGAGTGCACAAGTCAACATGGTAGTCACGTGATAGAACAAAACCCCGGCAGTTGTTCTCAGAATAAATATAGAGAATTTTGGGTTCTTTCATTTTTGTATTTTTATTACAACCCAGTATACGAATTTCATTTGATATTTTTTTCTACAACATTTGAAATGGGTTATTATTGATGCCATACGACAATGGGATCTATGATGTCATGAACATGTGGTTTGTGAGATTTGTGTACTCATATGACTACCAATGCAAAACATGAGTACCAGGTCAAATTTCATCAATGCTATAGTTTTATTTCTTTCAGTAGATTAAAGACATAACGATTTTAATACTCACAATTTCTGAGAAAATAAATAATTTTCATATCAATTTCATGCAGATTTAACTCGATTTAACAATGTTTAAGTTTGCTAGGCCATCTGGCTACACTTTGCTGCCACCATGCTGGCCTCTTGTGATGCTAGACTGGTTTTCATATCTTCCACGTAAGAAAAGATATGGATATCAAGCTGTCTGTGGATAAAAAGTCTACTAGACAAATCTAATTCACTAAGCATTCAACTGACTCAACAAATATGGCAAACACCCAAATGATCCATACTGTAACCGCCATATATTCTGGTTAGAACTTGTTAAATTTAACTCATGATCAATTCAGTTATGACTCAATTATGTAACTGTTTCGGGCATCAAGTGGTGCCAGAAAATTTCCTGGTTTTTCCTGACTTACATCAATATTTGCAAAATTCAAGGACTTTTCAGGGTCAGGAAAAAAATTATCATTTCTCCAGACTTTTTCCTGATTTCCCAGTAGTGTAGGAAGCCTGATAATATTAGTGACCTCTGCTTTAGGTGAACCCATAATAGTAACCTCTGCTTTAGGTAAACCCATATTATTAGCAACCTATGCTTTAGGTAAACCCATAATATTATTGACCTCTGCTTTCGGTCTATCAAAACTTCAACAAAGGTCTGTAATGCATATTTGTGTACGGGTGTGTGACTTGAACAGTTAAAATATAGACTGTGTTATACATACAATTAGATGACAGTGTGCCATCCTTCAATCCACCAACAGCTCCATTTAGTGATTTCAGTGTGGAATATCTATCCTCCTCAGGCTCAGCAATATCCGAGCAACAGGACGTACGTTGTGCTGCATGCGATTGAAGGGATGCCTGTGGTCTATTTCTATTTCGCTGATTATCCTCCACTGCCTGGTCATATGTTGGATTATCTATACCAGACATATCTATGTGGGAAAAGATACTGATAGGCACATAGAAAGTAAAACAATTATAGATGAACATCTAAACAAATAACTATATCAGTACACCTATTAGTGACCTCAGCTCCACACAACGCTCAGGCTTTTCTAGATGAGAAGTCACATGTATATTAAAATGCTTCTATATTTCTTATGAAGAATCAGTTCCATTTATTACTTATATTTAATTTAGTCAACCTGTAATGAACAAGAATGTGACCAAACTGCAAAACTTAAAAGTGGATATGAACAGATGGTTGTGTGAACCAATTAGGGTAGGCCGATAAATCAGCCCCTCCTTCTGTGATGATATTGCTTTTCAGTTCAGGGGCTGGTATCACCTATTAATTAAAACCTGCAAATCTCTTCAGAAAATTTTTAGCTGCACACATAGGTGTATATTTTATACACTTACTGGTATGTCTCGCAGCTGTGGAGCTACCGTCGGATAAAGTGTTCTTTTGGTGACATGTACATTATATTTCTGGAGCAAATCCTATGTTTGGTGACTTGTAAATCCATGTGGAATAGCACAACCCTCTGTTCTGTGGTCATTTTGCATTTCATGCTAGATATGGCCATTATAAATTACCAGTAAGTGTCCAAAGTAAACATAGGTTTGTTCGAGAATGATTAGCATGCAGCAAAATTGCTAATTTTAATGAACACGTGACATCAGACCCACATATTGTCCATCAGTATCGACATAGATTTGGGGGTTGGGTTGGGTTGATTTATCGGACTACAGTTAGGGCTATGATAAATGACCCTTCCAAGATGACTTTCTTAAAAAAGCAATTTGCATTATTTTATTACCCCTCCTACATTCGAAATATGCCCCAAATATTTATATCGAAGAATCACAAATATTACTTACTCAAGCTCCAGAGGAATTTGAATTGTATTCTTAAATCAAGAGTTTATAAAAAAAAGAGGTTGTCTCTTTATTTTGTCAGGCATCCATTTTTGTAATGTGTATATACATACCATGTTCAGCATTACCCGTGATGATGTTATTTCGCCCCTTGGAGAAACTCATAATGGCACTGTTCTGACGTTTTAGTCGTTTAACTCGTCTCCTGAAGTACAGCACAAAGATGATCAACAAGACAAAAAGAATGGCAGCTGCTGCTGCAACTGCAATAATGACTGGGACAAATGATAATCCAGCTGATGAGACCTCCTTTTCTTTAACTTGCTCATTTGCTGATGGCTTCACTGAAAAGAAGAGACCCCTGACTTAGGCAATTTGAGGACAGTGATTATAGTGTGTGTATCATTGGATATGTTTGAGTCAATGGGCTCAGCCAACATCGGTATGTGACAAAGCTTGTCAGTAGCTTCCCCTGGGTCAGTGGTTCTTTCTGGAGTTTCCATGGGTTGTGCTACCATGTATAACCTTTCATGTTCTGACAAACGATGTTAAACCAATAACAACAACTACTGTTGGATTCTGTGGTTGAGAAAGAAATACAATTTATCCTTCAATAAAGACCTAATATCAAAAAACACAACAATTTTTCTACTCTATTACCCCAACTTCTTAACGCTTCATTAAAAATTAATTTTTCCAAAAAGTAGTGAGAATATGAAGTTGAAAGAAATATTGTTTTAATCAAATTGTTATGATTGCATAGCTCTTAAATGCATGTCATATGACATGATGTGCTTACATGCTGATGCATCATGAAAGACATTCTGTAAGCATGTAACCTAGCAACAAAATTATCACTTGTCAATAATGTGTATGTGTGTGTGTGATTTAGATTTTTGACATAGCTTTAACAATTTTTCAGTCATATTGCTATGATGTCTGCAGTGTGATAGTTTATAGTGATGTCTTGCACTGGGGCATCATGCTGCAGACATGTAGCATGATGTCCCACCCACTCACATTATCCTGACACCAGGCCGACCAGTCCTAACACTAACCTCTTAATGCTGAGTGCCAAGTGAGGCAGCTGCTAGTACCATTTTTATAAGTCTTTGGTATGACTCGGCCGGGGTTTGAACACGCGACCTTCTGCATCCAAGGCAGACTATTCCAACCTCTTAGCCATTGGATCTAGTCAATAATATGTTTAATGCTAACCTTTACATGCTTGACTACATCCAAAATGAAGAAATTAGAGAGTTATGGACAACAATGCATTTGCATAGGAAGTCACAAGGTGGGTATATATTAGTGGTCATTTCAATGTTGCTAGAGTTCCACCAGTGAATTGTATTATACAACGTTGAATATGAATTCTATATTGAGCTACCAAACTGAACTGAAGTTCCAGACAGATTATCATGGAATTTAGTGATACAAATATTTATGCACGACAATCAGAAAGAGTATTACATTTGTACACAAGTTTTGTATCCTTCTGGATACAACAAATTTTTACTCCCTTGTTTTATGGCCTCGAGGTAACCTGCTAATATGGAGGCAGGTGTAGATACAACTATTTTCTTACATAAAAGGCACAAAACAGGATCCTATTTTCACAACTGAAATGGTTAATGAAAACTCAATATAATTCTCTCATTTTGTTGTCAAAAAATGTGTCAGTGCACGTATTTTTCCAGATTTTTTTAATAAAAACATTTTCACAAAATAAATAACACACAATATCAAAATGTTGATAAATTACTGATGATGGCAACATTATAAGAAATAAAAAAACAATTAAATAAATCTTGTCAAGCACAATTTATGTTTCACTTGCATCTTTTAATTTGGTTTAAGTGAAATCATCATAAATGTAATATACCCTCAAGAAATTAGGCTGACCTATGCCCAGACGTTACTGTGATGTCAGCACCTTGAATGTATTAATTGGCTGATGACAGTTTATCTCTGAGAAAGCATTTAATTACTAATGGGTTCTCAAAGGTGTGCACTTAGAAATATGAGCATTCAAGAGTGCTTTTAAATCTTGCCTATTTCGGCTACAAGAGCAGACTTGAACACTAAACAATGCTTACTTCCTTAATTAATGTCAGCAAGTTTTTGTTTTGTAATTTCATTGTGTATTTTGCAATCTTGCTGTTGTATATGTTTTTATGTGTAACCTAATATTGCAAAGAGCTGTACATTACTATTATTATTATTATTATCTATTCAAATATGTAAAGACTATCAACTGTCATTGTTGTTGTGGGTTTACTGCCACTTTTTGGCACAAGATACGTTATAGATTACAAACCCAGGGAGACCATGGTAAAAGATGCACCTTCCCATGGTAAGCTACTTTCTCATATCAACACGGACTGAACCAGAAACTCAAACCCAGATTGACAGCTGAGATGGCAATGGTTTGTAACAGTGAGTGCTTTAGACCACTCGGCCACTCAGGGCCCCCAAACCCAGAATGACAGCGTTGAGACGGCAGTGATTGGTAAAGGCGAGTGCTTTAGATCAAGTGGCCAGGCAGGGATCCAAATCAACTGTCACAGCAACACCTAAATAGGCCACTGAAGCGGTACAAATATGTAAGTGCATGTCTTTGCGAACCTGTTAGTAATTAAATGCTTGTCCAGTGATAAACAATCCACAGCCAATTACAATGTATTAAAGATATCGACATCACAGTAACACTATAGATTTTTATAATGAAAGTTTGTTCCACATAGCATTGTGAATGATATCCACATCTGTAGTTCAGTGAATTTTCACGTTGGCATCAATAAATGTAGCTACAAGTAACTAATTCATATCGCGCATTAAGTACTTAAAAACTGTTCAAATCAATATGTAGTGCAACACATCTTATTAAATACATGGAAAAAATATGGTGGTCTGTTTACATCAAATTTTTCAATGCAGTCACAACTTGTGGAAGAATCAATTTGTTTATTAAGGAGTGATCAGCTTTCCTATTCCAACAATGTAACTGCATCCCTTTGATAATTTCTTTGCAGTAACAAAAATAGATTCTTTCAGAACTAAGAATGAAGATGGTAAATTACATGTACACAAAACAGTATTTTTCAGCATATATTGAATGAATAGTGTTATGGTGTATGTCCATTTCAATTATATTTTACCATTCATGCATGGAACAAATTTGGTAATTTTAGGTACATTTTGAGATGCTGACATGAAAATTCAATGAGAAACAGATACCATTTGCCATGCTGTGTGGAATGAACTTAAATGAAACATACACATTTTATCTTTTTGGTCACCTTTTCTTTTTATAATATGGATGCAATATTCTATGGCAGTGCATCTGCCATTTACTGACTGGTTTTGTACATAGTTAAAGCCTTTGGCTATCAAGGAAGAAGTGTATCATGGCATTTAAAATCACTATCTTGCAGAATTAATCAGTCCAAACATATTGATGAGTTTATCTCCAGTGATCTATAAGCACAATTCTAACTATAAAGCTTTATTTCATATGTTTGCTTAGGATGGATACAACTGATCTGATAGTGAGATGGAGACAAATGAAACTTGACTGACGCACAAATTTGTGAGCACTGCATGTCATCTTGATTGCTATAAAAAGTCAGTTATCAAGTTACTGACTATAGCTCAGACATGATTAATATTAAAATCCTTCATATGAATGTTTATGTAGGGCAAAGAGGCTGCCAGCCCCCTCCCTGCCAACAGTTAGTGTTAACCAGAACTTGTTTCCCATGCTGTCCTGTGCCCCCAATTTGCTGTGGTCAATGTTTATGGACCCTATTACTCGCAAGTTAACAAGAAAGAGGCGAAAGTCTACATGATAAGTATAATGCTTAGTCAATTCATTTATGATTAGTTATTTATAACGCCAATAAACAAGAAATTTATTTATTTATTTATTTATTTATTTTCCTTTTAATTCACTGATTTATTTATTTATTGAGCTGGAATAACACAAGATTCTTGCTGTACCAAAAAATTCCATATTAAGTGCATATAATATAGTTCATTTTCAATTATGAATGAGGACCTGCTGATTTGGTGTGTTATGGCACAGCAATATCAGTAGATCATCTAATAGTGACAAGGCAACTGGATTAAAGTGCTTTGCTCAAGGACTCACCAAGGTAGCCAACTCAGACTAATTCAATGGCGAAAACTGAACCCACACCCTTTTGGTCCTTCACTGTCATCAGTGTGCCACTGTAGACTTCTCAGAATAAGGTTATATATCTGAGTAAACTTTGTTCATGGAAATATACAGATAATGGCTTAAACTCCATTTCCATGGTAACAATTTTAGACTTAGTGCTAACTCATCAAAAAGAAATGGCTATTCAGAACATAGTGTTCACTTTATTTCAGCAAAATAATTTTTTTATGAATGAATTATTGCTGATAAATTTAGAGTCCAAAATATTTCAAATTTTGTACCAGTTTCTTGTCCTAACTATTTTAATCCATAACTTCACTGAGGAACTCTGTTCATTAAATTGATTTAAAATACTGTATGTCCAAATTGGCTTTAAGCAAAAAGCACACTCTACTTTATAAAATTTGACATTTGATGAAAGAACTTAGCTTTTATGCAGCATGTTTTATTTCTTGCATTTGTAGTGATGCTTGATTCCCAATACCATCTTGCAAGATTTAAAAACTGAAACTTACAAATGCATCCATACACAGGACTGCAGTACTCCGTGTTCAGACAATGACAGGTCTGGTTGCATAGAATTCCATACATACTTGGAGGGCAACCTAGGAAAAGAATGAGAATATGTTTATTAAACAACATGTAAACAACCATTATCAGCATATGTCAGAAAAAACCTTATTTTTCTTGTTATGTACAACAACTGTTGGAACTATTGGCCAAAACGAGTCAACCATATTTGATCTAACAATGTTTGTTTTGAAAATGATGCTCTATTTAATTTTTACTTACTCTATTAGCACATGACACAGTGTAGGTAAAACAACCACGTTAATGCCTATGTAAGAAACACAACTATGTTAATGTCTATGTAAGAATAACCATAATAATGTCTATGTATGAATAAGAACCATGTTAATGCATATATAAGAATAACAACCATGTTAATGCATATATAAGAATAATAACCATGTTAATTCATATGTAAGAATAACAACCATATTAAAGCCTATCAGAAAAAACTACCATATTTTGCTTGTTGTGTGACAACAATTGTTGGAACCATTGGAAAATAAGACAATTTTCCATCTTGTTCTGGCAAAACAATGTACAAGTCAACCATATTTGTTCTAATAAGGCTTATTATGGAAAGAAGCCACCAATTAATTTGTACTTACTCTGTGAACACATGACCCCAGTATATCCTGCATAGCAGTGACAATGGCCATCATAAGGTCTACAGATTCCATTTTCACAGGCACAGTCATATTTACAATCCTGGCCATACTTGTTGGTAGGGCATGCTGAAATTCAGGAAATATATGATGAAACTACTGCACCCTTGTGATACATTACTAAACAACTTCTGTGACCTTTACCTTTGACCTCTTTGACCATTCCATTTTCTCTGTTAATATGTAGAGATTGTAAGAACAATAAATGTATGGAAACAGAAAATAAAGCTGCTTTATGCTACTCAGAACAATATATTCTAAAAGATTAAAAAAAACAATTCACCTTGCAACTTCACTTCTGATTCTTGGATCTATGATTCAACAGAATGTGACATGTACACTGGTGAATCTAGTTGTAAGTTTAATTCCTATCCACAGATACATGATACAAGTGTTATCCCCAAAAATATACAATGATCATTGTAACCATGATCTCTGATCTGCTGACCTCCACATCAGTTACAATATTTTTATCTCATGGTAAACATCTTTACTTTGTCTCATGTTAATTCATCAAAAGTAATTATAAGTACTAATGGAACTTACAAAGTTATTGCTCAGTGTGTCTTTCATTTTCAATCTCCTGGCAGTCAATCTCTAAGAATATGCCTCCCCCCCCTCCATTGCATTTGGGCAAAGTCTGATGGTAATCCCTTTTGAAAATAGGAAATGTTGCCCTTTCAGAACACTGTGACCAAAAGTTATTCCCAGATGGATGGATGGATATTTATTCTGCTATGTATAGCCTTTTGCAACATTCATTGCAAATGAGATAAACATAAATACCAGTACTACTATTCTGGTTTTTGTAATAGAGTACACTTTCACAAGTATTGTCATAAAGTGGGAAAATTATTCAAATGAACAAATGCTGCAAAACCTTCTACCATATGTCTAAAGGCCACATATGCCCCTGCCTATCTCTCTGTATCAATAAGTAGAGAAAGGTAAAGAAAGGGATATTACTCTGGCAGAATATACGAATATATGTATTAACAGTAAAACAAATATTCATAATGGATAACAAAAAAAAATCGAAAACAAAATGCACATGTTCACCTAAAGTCATAATGTGTGCAGAGTTTCAGGGCAATTGATCAAAAGTTACAACTCCAGCCAGGCAGGAGATGATTATTGGAATGCTATATACAATTGCCAATAAAAAGGGGCATAACTCCAGAAAACTCTTCTGATGAGAGAACCATAAAAGCACACTATAATGACATACACATGATATGCATGTGTTGACCACACAAGAATGATAATACACATTATTTAAATTTAACATCACAAGGGGCATAACTGTGGGAGGAGAAATCTCACTGAAACATGTTGGCATTAAAATATATATATGTTCACCTGATTTCAGAATGCCTGCAAAGTTTTCAGGGCAATCATCATAAGCTGTTGGACTATTTGCTTGCACAAGAACCATATACAAAATATATAGCCAGGGTTGGCCTTAGGCTGAATGGACCGATTTGGCCCTGCTCTCAAAGGGGCCCCGTGCGTTAGTAATTTTGAAAAAAATATCTTTTGAGAGAAAGTAATTTTTAAGTGAGGGAAGAAAATTTTAAGTTCAATATCATATAAAACTTGTTTAAAAGTTTATTTCCAAATGCTGTGCTCATGAGTGGGGTCTGCGTGTAAATCCAGGGGGCCCCACCAAAATTTATCCAAATCAGGCCCCGCATTTGCTAAGGCTGTTCCTGTATATAGCTGATGACAATAATGACTATGATATCAGGGGTATAGCAGAACCTCTTTTGAACTTAGTGTAGGTGAGCTAAAATCTAACTGGAGTCAGATGATAGAACTCAGTGCATTTACCTCATTCAAATATTGTCTTCCAAGACTAGTTAACTTCATGAAAACATTGCCGAATTAATTGCATACATAAAGGTTTTGGGATGGACTGACATACATGAACAGATAAAAGCAGTTCAGTAATGTATTTCAGACACTTAATAACTGATTAATATTCAAAATTTAAACTTACATTATTGACAGTTGAATTTTAAACTTACAGCACTGATAGTTGAATTTTAAACTTGCAGCACTGACAGTTGAATTTTAAACTTAACAGTATTGACAATTGAATTTTAAACTTACAGTACTGACAGTTGGGTCCATAAAATCCTGGATAGCAAATACACTTCCCTGTGACAGCATCACAGTATGCCTTTGTGACATCGCAGTCCTTACTGCATATTCCTGAGCAGTTTTGACCGTAGGTATTTGGTGAGCAGGCTGAAAATATTTCAGAATATGTAATAAAGAAATAAACCTCTGAAATATGGGCAGACAACTCCAAAATCAACATCAAGCATGGGTAATTTACTAACTTTTTCTAGAGACATACGACTATAAACTTTTCTGGAAACTTCAAAAAGTTGTCATCAGGAAATATGATAAATCAACAAAAATATTTAGTAAGCTTGGGTCATTTTCCCTCTAAGCCATGTAATTATATATGGTATCTAAGTATGCATATACAGTGATTATCTTATTGTATGGTATCTAAGTATGCATAAACAGTGCTTATCTTATTGTAAGGTATTTAATTATGCATATTCAGTGATTATCTTACTGTATGGTATCTAAGTATGCATATACAGTGATTATCTTATTGTATGGTATCTAAGTATGCATAGTGCTTATTGTAAGGTATTTAATTATGCATATTCAGTGATTATCTTACTGTATGGTATCTAAGTATGCATATACAGTGATTATCTTATTGTATGGTATCTAAGTATGCATATACAGTGATTATCTTATTGTATGGTATCTAAGTATGCATATACAGTGATAATCTTACACATGTAATTGTATGGTATCCAAGTATGAATATACAGTGATTATCTTATTGTATGGTATCTAAGTATGCATATACAGTGATAATCTTATTGTATGGTATCTAAGTATGCATATACAGTGATTATCTTACACATGTAATTGTATGGTATCCAAGTATGAATATACAGTGACTATCTTATACATGTAATTGTATGGTATTTAAGTAAGCATATACAGTGATTATCTTATACATGTTATTGCATGGTATTTAAGTATGCATATATACAGTGATTAACTTAGCCATGTAATTGTATGGTATCTAAGTATGCATATAGAGTGATTATCTTCACCATGTAATTGCATGGTATTTAAGTATGCATATCTACAATGATTATCTTATACATGTAACTGTATGGTATCTAAGTATGCATATAGAGTGATTATCTTATACATGTAACTGTATGGTATTTGAGTATGCATATACAGTGATTATCTTAGCCATGTAATTGTATGGTATTTAAGTATGCATATATACAGTGATTATTTTAGCCATGTAAATGTATGGTATTTAAGTATTCATATATACAGTGATTATCTTATACATGTAATTATATGGTATTTAAGTATGCATATATACAGTCATTTTTTTAGCCATGTAATTGTATGGTATTTAAGTATGCATATATACAGTGATTATCTTATACATGTAATTGTATGGCATCTAAGTATGCATATACACAGTGATTATTTTAGCCATGTAATTGTCTGGTATTTAAGTATGCATATACAGTGATTATCTTTTACATGTAACTGTATGGTATCTAAGTATGCATATATACAGTCATTATTTTAGCCATGTAATTGTATGGTATTTAAGTATGCATATATACAGTGATTATCTTATACATGTAATTGTATGGTATCTAGGTATGCATATATAAAGTGATTATTTTAGCCATGTAATTGTATCGTATTTAAGTATGCATATACAGTGATTATCTTATACATGTAATTGTATGGTATTTAAGTATGCATATATACAGTCATTATTTTAGCCATGCAATTGTATGGTATTTAAGTATGCATATACAGTGATTATCTTGTACATGTAATTATATGGTATTTAAGTATGCATATATACAGTCATTATTTAGCCATGTAATTGTATGGTATTTAAGTATGCATATACAATGATTATCTTTAAGATATAATTGTATGGTGCTTAAGTATGCATATACAGTGATTATCTTATACATGTTATTGTATGGTACTTATGTATGCATATAGAGTGATTATCTTAACCATGTAATTGTATAGTATTTAAGTATGCATATACAGTGACTATCTTTTACATGTAATTTTTTGGTATTAAGTATGCATATACAGTGATTATCTTTCACATGATATTGTATGGTATTTAAGCATGCATATACAGTGATTATCTTTTACATGTAATTGTATGGTATTTAAGTATGCATATACAGTGTTTATCTTTCACATGTAATTGTATGGTTCTTAAGTATGCATATAGAGTTATTATCTTTTACATGTAATTGTATGGCATCTAAATATGTATACAGAGTGATTATCTTAGTCATGTAATTGTATGGTATTTAAGTATGCATATACAGTGATTATCTTAGCCATGTAATTGTATGGTATTTAAGTATGCATATACAGTGATTATATTTTACATGTAATTGTATGGTATTTAAGTATGCATATACAGTGATTATCTTTTACATGTAATTGTATGGTATCTAAGTATGCATATATACAGTGATTATTTTAGCCATGTAATTGTATGGTATTTAAGTATGCATATTTACAGTGATTATTTTAGCCATGCAACTGTATGGTATTTAAGTATGCATATACAGTGATTATCTTATACATGTAATTATATGGTATTTAAGTATGCATATACAATGATTATTTTAGCCATGTAATTGTATTGTATTTAAGTATGCATATACAGTGATTATATTTTAGATATAATTGTATGGTACTTAAGTATGCATATACAGTGATTATCTTATACATGTTATTGTATGATACTTAAGTACATGTATGCATATAGAGTGATTATCTTTTACATGCAATTGTATGGCATCTAAGTATGTATACAGAGTGATTATCTTAGCCATGTAATTATATGGTATTTAAGTATGCATATACAGTGATTATCTTAGCCATGTAATTGTATGGTATTTAAGTATGCATATACAGTGATTATCTTTTACATGTAATTGTATGGTATCTAAGTATGCATATAGAGTGATTATCTTAGCCATGCAATTGTATGGTATTTAAGCATGCATATACAGTTATTATCTTTTACATGTAATTGCATAGTACTTAAGTATGCATATAGAGTGATTATTGCAAACACTCACTGAATTGACAGTTAGGCCCAGTATAACCAGGTGGACAGCTGGCAAGTTCACATACACCAGTGACTGCGTTACACTGCTTATATTGCCCACATACTGGACACTTGAAGGCACAGTCCTTGCCATATGTGTTCCCACTACATTCTGAAAAATTAATTTGCATTACTGAAACTGGGCCTATGCGTTTCTTTTCTTTTTTATTAGTATGTGAAATGCATCAAAAAAGTTTATGTTGGTCATCCCTTTGAAGCAAAAAATAACCCATACAAAAGAAAAAAATGTCTGACTGTCTTACAAGTTAACCTGCTGTAAATTTTGCAAAACCATTGATACAGAAGATAGTATGATTTCATTACTTACCAATTTTTGCAGATTTTATGGTTTCTGCAAACCACAAATTAAAAGACACAATCCTGTTATATTACTTATCTATAACAACAAAGTGATCTGATGTCCTGGTCATGAATATATATATACCAACAAAATTGCAATTCTTTCAAAATCACTATAATTTAAATCTACAAAACACAAATTTGCAATACACTTTGCACAAATGTATACATCAATACAAATATATAGATAATTGCTGAAGGTAATACACAATATTGCAAAAGTATGTTAGTTTTGATAAGTCATAAATACATATTAATAAATTAAAAAACTAAATGTGTATATATATATATATATATATATATATATATATATATATATATATATATAAACACAATATAACACTAAATAGAATATATGTTTTAAACTTTAAATGTGATCAAATAAACATTCCAACTTACTCTGTTCGCACAAGGTGCCCTGGTACCCTGGGGGACAGATACAAGACCCAGTGCTGCTGTCGCATGTTCCATCATTCTTACAGTTGCAGTTGTCCAGGCAATTAGGGCCCCACTTATTGGCTGGACAGGAAGACTTGCAGTTCAAGCCTGAAACAGAACAATCGTTTAAAATTTGCTACACATCTACAATGAAAACACACACCAATACATTAGGCTGATCCCTCCCCAGAGTCTGTGAAGTAATATTTATAAAAATATAAACTTTTGACAGACTTTCTTGATTAACCTGTTCAGAAACTCAGGTAAATGTGATGACCATGTTTTTGTGAGAATGAAAAAAAAGGTACAGAATCAATTACTGACAAATATGTGCCTTATTAAACATAAAATATGAAAATGTTTTCTTTGATAAATCAAAACAACAGCAAGTTTATATTTCTTTGCCTGTCAATATTTTACAGAATTCGGTTTGTTTGTGGGGTTTAATACCATTATTCTGCACAGGATAGGCTATACATGGCAGCTATTATATTTTGTTTGTAATCTTGAATTTGAATGCAGTTTGTGTAGTCTTGGAACTCACCAAACGCAACAATTGATTTCAGAATCAAGACTCCAAATTAAACAGTCTAGCAATAGTATCCTTTATTATAAATCTTTCTGTAATTTTTGTTTCATAAGGATATATCTAAAAATAAACAAGAGATAACTTAAAAGGTAGGGTACTCATTCTATTTGCAAAGTAGTAACTTGCAGACAATTACTTATTCAGTTTAACTAGTTCTACTAGAGCATTATTCCACTGATTTACCAACACTTTATGCCCCTGGACTACCAGCACAGTATGATCCTGATCTACCAGCTCATTATGACTGATCTACCAGCACAGTATGACCCTAATCTACCAGCACAGTATGACTGATCTATTAGCAGCACAGTATGACCCTGGACCACCAGAACAGTATGACAATGATCTACCAGCACATTATGACCCTGATCTACCAGAATATTATGACTGATCTACCAGCACATAATGACTGATATACCAGCACAGTATGACCCTGATCTACCAGCACATTATGACCCTGATCTACCAGCACAGTATGACCCTGATCTACCAGAACAGTATGACATTGATCTACCAGCACATTATGACTGATCTGCAAGCACATTATGACTGATCTACCAGCACAGTATGACTGATCTACCAGCACATCATGCCCTGGTCTACCAACATATAATAGACTACTCCATTGGCCTAAATGGTTAGAGCATCTGCCTCAGATGCGGGAGGTCACGGGTTTGAACCCAGCCAAGTCATACCAAAGACTTATGAAAAAAGGTACTAGAAGCTGTATCGCTTGGCACTCAGCATTAACAGGTTAGTGTTAGGACTGGTTGGCCTGGTGTCAGGATAATGTGACATTATATACATCGTAGCAATATGGCTAAAAAAAACATTAAAGCTACGTTAAAAATCCAAATCACAAACACACACACCAACATATTACACCAGGGTCACACTGTGCTGCCAGCACATTATGGCCTTGATTTACCAGCATAGCATGCCTTTGATCTGTAACACAGGATGTCCTTAACCTACCAGCACATTATGATCCCGATTTACCAGCACATTATTCCAATGATCTACCAGCACATTATGCCCCTGAGTTGTACTGTGATGTTCAATCAGGGGCATACTGTGCTTATAGATCAAAGGTATACTGTGCTGGTAGATCAAGAACATAATTTGCTGGTTGATATAGGCATAATGTGTTGGTACTGGATTAGGGGCACAATGTGCTGGTCGATCACAGACATACTGTGCTTATTGATCAAGCGCATACTGTGCTGATGGGTCAGAAACATAATTTGATGGTTGATGAAGGCCAAGCTGTACTGATAGATCAAGGACAAAATGTTCTAGTAGATCAAATGCATACTGTGATGGTAGATAAGGAGGATAATTTGCTGGAAGATCAGAGGCATAATGTACTGTTAGATCAAAGGCATACTGTGCTAGTAGATCAAAAACAATGTTCTGGTAGATCAGATGCATACGGTGTTGGTAGATCATGGACATACTGTGCTGGTAGATCAGCATGGGTATAGAGCTGTGGGAATCCATGGGAACAGTATTCCATTACGTTTTTTTCACTCACCATTGCCCCCCCTTCCCCCATGTTTGACTAACATGTGTTCCCTCTTCTTGATTTAGTACCACACCACTGTAGATCAGGAGCAAACTATACTGGAAGATCAGAGGAACACTGTACTGGTAGATCAAGGATGTACTATGCTGGTAGATCAAGGGCATACTGTGCTGGCAAATCAAGGGCATACTGTGCTGGCAAATCAAGGGCATACTGTGCTGACAAATCAAGGGCATAATGTGCTGGCAGATCAAGGGCATACTGTGCTGGCAAATAAAAGGCATGTTGTGCTGGTAGATCAGATGCATACTAAGCTAGTAGATTCCTGGCATACCATACTGGTAGATTAGTGGCATACTGTGCTGGTAGATGAGGAGCATTGTGTGCAGTGTAGATCAGTGTTACAATTGGCTTGTCACTTAAAAACATAATGAGAACAATGAACAGACTTTTATTTGTCAATGTATAATGAGATGGTACATCTGGGTTTATGCTGTTAACATCTGCCTGCATTAATGTACATCTGAACTGTTAGATGTACGATAAATCCGTTTTTGGAACTAGCTGAACCACTGACATCAGATACCTCAAATTTAAATGAATTAATCCTGAGATACTTACCACTCCACCCTGGCATACAAATACATTCCCCTGTCACATGATGACAACCCAAACTATTGTTCTGATCACAGTAGCTACTGCACAACTGAGAACACTGGTTGCCAAACTTCCAGGCCTGAAAAACATTGGAAACAATCTCTGACAATATTATCATGCACATAAACCTTATTGTCTCAAGATATCAACTCATCTATCATAATGGAGTAAAGCCTACACATAATATGTATAAAAAATCCACAATCTTTAGGAATCTTACATAAAAATATCCATTATTAAGAAAACATGCTTTTATCACAGCATGTAATGTGGCAAGAAATTAGCTACAAAAACCCTTCTAAAACATCAAAATATTCTTGGAACTTTTCACTGTGCATAACTGATGTATGACATCACCATTTAACTGTGTTGGGTACTCAGTCTCAAAGACATGTGCTTTATTCAACACAATCACATTAGAAAAAACTAAAGAACTTTTTAGTGGATGAAAGGGAGATAACTCTTTCTGTCATTTATGTGTATTATTACTGGTAATGATAACAGTGTGGCACCTAATGATATCTACTCAACTATTAAAGAGAATAGAAACCTGCTTCAAATTAGGCTTCTCCCAAACATAAGATAGCAACAAAAATGCAAACTACTGCAGAAATGACATTTACTTACACTACATTGCTCAATGCAATATTTCCCAGTGTATCCAGGCTTACATGTACAGGTCCCATCAAATGGGTCACATACCGAGGTCTCTGATGAGCACAGACACAGAGAGGCACAGTTTAATCCATAATATCCAACACAGGGAGACTCACAGAATGTTCCATTCCAACCTAAAAAATGGGACCAAAATACAAATGTTATATGAACATGCATCTTTGTGGTTACAAGGGTCAATTGAGCAAAAATTGATGATGCATATATTGTGTCCCCATTATGCGTAGTTTGATTACTGATTCAAAAACTAACAGAATGTAATTAACAGTACAAGTAGAGATTACAGAATGAAAAACTTTACCACTATTTAAAAAAAATATTAAAATATTATATTAATAAAGTTGTGATTATAGAATGAAAACCTAAATATATCTCTGAGACAGATCCCTAAACAAAAGCACTTTTTTCAAATCTAGGTTAATGTTTCTGGTAAACTTAAAGTTCTGTCAAGATAAATTCTACAGCATTACTGAATATAGACGCATGTAAGTTCGATCTAACTTTTAACTGCAGGAACCCAGATCTGCCGCTGCATATTATTTTCTAATATTTGTTTTCATTTTGATCAGGTGGCACATATGAAGTTATGTATTAAATCATGTTATGATGTGGAGAACAATAATAAACTTGGGTTGTATACTTAAATGTCACTCTTTATTCCTCGATACTGTGTATTTTTTATATACTTACAGTTAACACTCATCAATACCTGACATGACCTAAAATGCAAAATGTAACCAAGATGTAACTGATGGAAAAGGTTGTTGTTGTTGTTGTTGTTGTGGGGCTTAACGCCATTTTTCAGCACACGATAGGCTATACATGGCAGCCAGTATTAATGGTGGAGGAAGAAACCGGGAAATCCGCGGAAAGAACCACCGACCCACAAGAGATGGAAAAGGTTAACAATCTAGATCTACACCTATGTCACAATGGAGCATACAAAAATATGATCTGAAAATTTACCACTAGCCTTACTCTTCAAAGGGCTGAGATGTTTACACATTTTTCCAAATAATGAAAAAAATGTCAGGTAAACATGATTGTAAATTTTAAATTCATTAAAAAAAAAATATTACTCTTAGTTATAAAAAGTCAGGTCTTACCAGCTGTACATATGCAGCGACCATTGCTAGCATCACAAGATACTCCATTTTTACAGTTGCATTTTTCTTGACACTTGACACCAAATGTGCCGTCATCACATCTTTCTTCACATCTGGAATCAGAGATGGATAATTTTCGAAGTACCGTAACTCTTAACAAAAACATATCAAGGCGAGTTAAGCATATCTGCTACTGTCATTTTGCTTTGTATCCTGTTATATCCTTATAAACAAAAGCTAAAACCTTCCGACATGTCTTGTCAATGAACTCATTCATGCTTAAGAAACACCTCAAATCCTGTTTACTTGGTTTTGGTTATTAATACAAACAGAATTGGATGGTTTTGGAGGTATCATACATTTTTGCTGATGATTTTATTGCGTGCTAAATTGTTGTCTTTTAACAAGCATATTATATTCCTGATTGAAATTAGATGGTCTCTAAAAATATGTCTTCCAACCCTTGAATATGTCTATAACACCTCACATATTTATTGGCCTTTGCAATCAAGCTGCAGAATAGATTACAAATATTTCTTCAAAATTACAGTTTTTATGGGCAGCAAAGGGTTGGCATGTGTGTGTGTGTGTGTGTGTGTGTGTGTGATTTGGATTTTTAAGATAGCTTTAAAAAAATTTCAGTCATATCACTATGTTGTCTGCAGTGTGACAGTTTATAATGATGTCTAGCACTGAGGCATCATGCCACAGACATGTTGCATGATGTCCCACCCCATCTTATTATCCTTACACCTGAGGCTGACCAGTCCTAATACTAACCTCTTAATGCTGAGCGCCTAGCGAGGCACCTGCTAGTACCATGCAGTGGTCACTATAAAACATATACAGTGGTCCCTCACAATAAAACATGTACAGTGGTCCCTCACTTTAAACATGTGTAGTGGTTTCTCACTTGAAACATGTACAGTTCTCCTTTTAGACATGTACAGTGGTCCCTCACTTTAAACATGTACAGTGGTCCTTCACCATAGCATCCCTGAGTATTTTGCTGCCTCTCTTATAATGTCAGTATGACATTTTATTTATTGCTACCATATATACTCACATATAAGTCAAATACAACTGCTATCAGTATGGACCATGATCTGCCATTGCATAATGAACAAAAAGATCTAGGTCTATGCAGTTTGTTAAGAGTAATCAGTAGAACAAGCAACACAGACCCTGATCTGTCAGTGCATTATGCGACAGCAGATAATGGTCTATGTTGTTTGCATTTGGACTTGGCTTGCACTTGAGTGTATA
Source organism: Megalonaias nervosa (assembly GCA_016617855.1). Lineage (NCBI taxonomy): Eukaryota > Metazoa > Mollusca > Bivalvia > Unionida > Unionidae > Megalonaias > Megalonaias nervosa. Next base: position 55,228 of record JAECUM010003215.1, on the reverse strand, counting down.
CAGTACTTTATTTAATTTAATCTACTGGGTTAATAAGAACCAGTTAGAATGTGGTTTTACATTGTGAACACCTTTTTGTGTAAAGGGTCTCATGCATAACAAAGGTCACTTTAATGACAACCATGTTGAACCATATCCCAATAGTAAAGGGCCTCACACATAAAAGGTCATTTTAGTGACACAACCATGTTAGACCATATCTCAAGGTCAAATGACCTCACACATAATACAGGTAACTTTAATGACACAACCATGTTGAACCATATCCCAAGAGTAAAGGGCCTTGCACATAACAGGGCACTTTAATGACAAAATCATGTTGGACCATATCTCAAGGGTAAAGGGCTGCACTTATAAGAAAGTTCACTTTAATGGCTAGCTAAAAGAGATTATAACTCGGGAGCAATATATGCTGGTTTCAGGGATCCAAACCAGAACTGCCGAGATGCAAAGCAAGTGTCTTCACCATAGTGCTATCCAAGCTACTGTGCACTATCATCTCAAGCACATTTAATTTTTGCTGTTTCCTACCTGACTCCTTTGTACCCAGGCTGACATTCACACTGTCCAGTAATGTGGTCACAATTTCCATTATTAAGGCAATCACAGACTTTAGCACAGTTCTCCCCATAATATGGAAACGAGCAGGGTTGATTGCAGTAGATACCCTGCCATCCTGGTTTACAGAAGCAGTGTCCAGTATTGGGATGGCAGCTGGAAATGAATGAGATTTTATTACAGCAATAACTAGAATTAAGCAAAATTCAAATGTAAGATTCAATATTTATGAAGAAAACAAAGCTTTGAAGTAAATTAATTTTCTTTTACACCAATGAACTTTAAAATTCCAACAAACACACACTGATAATTGTTCTCCTTTATTCAAAAACAAGAAAAAGCAACCAGTTTTGCCCATATAAGACCCAGTAAATTTTTACAGGCAAGTCTGACCATAGCCAGACCACTATACCTTCCATCTTGAGAAACACCATTAATTATGACAGTGCTGAAACATGTCTAATTAGTCCCCCTGATCCACTCTAACATGCCAATTATCTTGATGCATTACTTTCATCTTTAATGACAGGTGAAGGATGGAGCCAGAAATTTCTTCACAAATTTATCATTAATTTCTGAATACAAAATTTGTGGGACACTTTGTTTCAGCATCAGGCAATGTTGTAATGTAATGCATAGGATTTATAAGAGAAAATAAATGTACAAAAAGTATCCCTACACTATCCCAATATAATACAATTGGATGGTAAAGTTGTAATCAAAACAAGGGCCATAATTACACAAAAGTCTGGCAACCCAAAAAGATGAAGATTAAACCTGACCTAGATCCCCTTAAAGCCTATGGCTAAATTTGGTTGGAATCCATTAAGTCCTTCAAAAGCTATTGAGCCAAAATAAACTCTGTGGCAGATGTGACACAGAGGATGGGTGTGGGAAACAACTATATGAACCCTTCCATGGAAACAAACAAAAATAAAAAGCTGGAGACTTTAACATATGTCCCTTTATCTGCTATCTGCATGTACAACCAAAAAAAAATGAAGATAGAAATTAAATTTCATTTGCCATTTCATAAAATACTGCTTTCTTCTGTCAATATTATTCTTAAATCATTTTATAAGAGTATAGGTGGAGGTTGATTTACATGAGTGTAGGCAGGGGTTGATTTAAAGGAGCGAGGGTGGGGGTTGACTTAAAGGAGTGCAGGTGGTGGTTGATTTAAAAGAGTGCGGGAGGGGGGTATTTAAAGAAGTGCAGGTGGGTTGATTTTAAGATGTACAGGTGGAGGTTGATTTACAGAGTACAGGTTGGGGTTGATTTAAAGAAGTGTAGGTAGGGGTTGGATTAGAGGCCTGCAGGTGGGGTTGATTTAAAGGAGTGTAGGTAGGGGTTGGATTAGAGGCCTGCAGGTGGGGTTGATTTAAATGATTTATAGTGTCCTCATTTAAATATCTTGAACAACTATTCTGAAAATGAAATCTGAGTTACTATGGTTAGATTTTTGCATCCCAGACAATTGACAATTTAAATATCTGACTGTGTTTCAGTGGTTAAAATCTTGACAGACAAGATTACTTAACAGTATTACAGACAAAGCCATTTGTAAATTATAGTAAATAGGTGACTAACATCAATTGTCTGGGATACAAAAATCTAACCATAGTAACTCAGATTTCATTTTCAGAATAGTTGTTCAAGAATCTAAGCACTACTTACAGTTCTGTTCTGTTTTGTACACATGGGCAGTCATATTCACAATTGACTCCATACTTGTTTGGTGGACATGCTACAAAAAGAAATTTTAAAACATTAAGGCATCAGAAATGAATACTATGTATAACAATTCAAAAGTTTAGTAAACTAGTTTTGTGGAAACTTGCATATATCCGAAACACTTGATGGTGTCAATAAGATCCTCAAAGCGCATAGACCCAGATCTGCCATCACATAATACCCTGGCGGATCTGGGTCTATTTAGTATGTGACAAGTAATCTTATGAACAACCAAAATAAACCCTGATCAGCTGGTGCACAATGTGTCATTAGATCAAGGTCTGTGTTGTTTGCAATAGGACCTGACTAATATAAGCAAATAAATACGATAAAGGCCAGATACAAATACTCCCCAGATTCTTTTAAAATACTCTCTGAATCAGTGAAGCACATAGTTAAGTTGACTGCAAAGTAATAAAACAATTTAATGTCAAGTGTTCAAGGGAATACTAAATCTCTCTTGCAAAACATACCATTACAGTATGCCCTTATTATAACAGTCTGTCCATGGGAGTCATGGAGTATACTGCCTTATAGTGAGCCACTTTATAATGAAGTATATAATACATATAAGTTTGCTATTACAGTACATAACAAAATGCAAACCATAACTATACCTGCCCTATAATAGAAACGTGTTATAAAGAAGTACCTTATAACAAGAAACATGTTATAAAGAAGTTCCTTATAACAGGAAATATGTTATATAAGTGTCTGATAACAGGAGACATGTTATAAAGAAGTGCCTTATCATGAGGGAGTTCTGTATGTACCATTATGACTTTCAAAACATTTAACACAAATACTTTGGACAAAATGTAGACCCTGATGCCACCATTAATGCTAGAAATGTGATGCCATATATAGTAGCTTATAAGTGGAGTTCACATAATGCATCAGCAGATCTGGGTCTAACGAGTTCATTATAAGTATATCAGATAACAAACAACACAGACCCTGACCTTACAGCACATTATGCAGTGGCGATCAGGATCTATGATGTTTGCTATTGGACTCTCCTTATAAGCGTGTATATATGGTGCCTATTTTTTTTGCTACTTAATAATTCTGACATGGAAAAACCAATTTTTTCTCATTTATTAAATTTGATACCAACCTCTGATATTACACTTGTCACCAATAAATCCTGCAGGGCAATCACAGCCAATAATGCCTGTGGTAGTGTAATAGCATCTGGCGCCATTGTAACATGGACAAGTTTGATTACAGTATTTTCCAATGTATCCTGCTGAACAGTTACAGGCAATATCCCCTCCATCAGCCATTTGGTAACAAGTGCCTCCATTCAGACATGGACACTGAATCTGACAGTTATCACCATAGCGACCTGGTTGGCATTGGGTTTGACAGCTGAAATGTATATATTAATGCCATTATGACAAATGAATTTGCCCCTGAAGTGATTCTATTTAAACAAAAGAAAATGTATTATTCTGTGGTTTGAGAGTACATGTATTGTTGTTGCTGTTTTTATTTGTTCCAGTGCATAGAAACTGAGTTCAGGCAACTGAAAAATGCCTTACATAAACAATGGAGCATAAAGAGTAGGTCAATGTTATCTACTTTTGCCCCAGATAAGTTTGTATCAGGCCCAAGATAAATAAAACCATCAAGTTTCATGACTATACACATAAAAGTATCAGTTAAACAAAACTTACCACAAAGAAATTACCTTAATCACTAGTGTGAAAAGAAGACCACTGACCCACTTTGGCCAATGTGGACCTGTACTCACAAAAATGAATGCACTCACCAAGTTTCATGACTGTGCATACAACAGTGTCAAAAAGCAAAGTGAACTAAATGCAAAAACTTAATCACTGCAATATAAAAAGATGGTCATTGAGACCTACTTTTACCAGCAGTGTGTTGTACCCTCCATGATGAAATTTCATGACTGTACATGAAACAGTGTAAGATAAACAGATTCAAATGCAAAAATGTGCCTTACACAATGACACCACTAGGACAGTAAAGCCTGCTTATACTTCAAAGGTGAGATAAAATGTTCACAAGAAACATTGTTTTGGGACAGAGTTTGCTTTTTTGATTGAAGAACTGAAATTAAATCATCAAAAGGTAATGGCATGTTATTGACTTTGAGGTAATATTATTATTATTATTATTACTATTATTATTATTGACTTTAGTGTATATTATTGACTTTGGCTGCTAAACACTGTAAATTACAAAACATCAGCAGGGAAAAATTTTGTTTATTAAGTGGATTAATTTTCGTTACACTTTTATTCATGTTAAAATTTTGTGATGATACAGTCATTATTTGTAAGCTATAAAGTTGAATGTTTATCTAGAAGTCAGTACAGTGACTGGGGTTACATACTAACAATGGCATTTAGTTACCTTACAAGGGAGGCAATGAAGCTTGGATGTTACGTTTAAGAAATATTGCAATTGATGACCTGTGTTTAATTTTATTTGAAAATTCATTCACTGTTAGCAGTGATTTGTGTTATTTGCAGTCTTATAGTCCCCATGTCTGTAAAAAATAAAGCAATCAAACTTCATTTTATTGTTTATATGTTCAAATTAAAAAAACAAACTAGCAAAATTATATATATATATATATATATATATATATATATATATATATATATATAGATATTGTTCTTGTTTTATGTCACTAATACAATTTTCTGCCAAATAGGCATACCTTGATTGTAAAAATCAGTGTGTAAGGCACATTTATTTATGTCTACCAAATAGGCACACCTGGCTTGAGAAAATCAGTGAGGGCATGTCTATTTACGTCTGCCAAATAGGCACACCTAGCTTGCAAATATCACTGAGGAGGGAATGTCTAGTTACATCTAACAAATAGGCACACCTAGTTTGTGAAAATCATTAAAGAGGGCATGTCTAATTGCAGTCTGCAAAATATGAATACCTGACTTGTGAAAATCAGTGAGGAGGGCATGTCAATTCATGTCTGCCAAATAGGCACACCTGGCTTGTGAAAATCAGTGAGGAGGGCATGTCAATTTATGTCTGCCAAATAGGCACACCCGGCTTGTGAAAATCAGTGAGGAGGGCATGTCAATTTATGTCTGCCAAATAGCACACCTGGCTTGTCAAAATCAACGAGAAGTGCATCTCTATTAAGACCCAAACAGCTAAAAGATCTTGTTCTTTATCAGTGCACCTTTTGGTTCTTTATAGTTCTCTGTTGTTGATTTATTTCTCTGAAGACAAAAACAGAAACATGACTCATGCTTTGGGAACTGAACACTGCATGTTCCCATATCATTGTCCCTTGCCAAACTATATATGTGCATTGAGTAGAACTGGAAAGGATCACATGGCATGACACCTGTAATATCACGTTTTGTTTTGAATGTGTCTATCTGTTGATATCTTGTGTGTAAAATACGACAGTTAAAGGATCAATTTCACAATCCAAGTCAAAGGCAGACACTTCCCTATACTTAAAATAGGGTTAGATGGCTGTTTATTCTGGCACGTGTATTTATTAGGCAGAACAAGGAATGTTAAAATCTGGGATTTGCTAAAATTTAATTATTCAAAATAATATCATTTTAAGAACATAAATATTGGGCATTTTAATTTAAGAATTTGAATATTTCGTAATTTTAACAATGAGCAACCTAGGAAGTACAAATAACTAAAACGTTAAAACTTAATGATTGACAGAAATTGTATACAGAGTTGTATGTTGTCAAGGCTTCATAGAAAATGTAAATACTGCATACACTTGCTTACAACTGCCAACTGTACAGACCCAGGTCTTCCATCACATAATGTACTGGCAGATCTGACTATACACAGGTTGAAAAGAGTAGGCAGTAGAACAAACAACACAGACCTTGATCAGCAAGTGTCTCATGCCATGACAGATTAGGGTTAATGTTGTTTGCAGTTGGACTCAACTTGTAAGCATGTACATACAGTACTGGTAAATCAGGCAGAACTATTGTATGCTACTGAATACATCTCAAAGCACTAAATTATAAACTACCTATTGTTATGTACAGTTGTACCTCCTGCAACAAAGTAAGAAAGTTAAGAATTTTCTGAAGCATTTTTCAGTAAAAATGTCTGCACAGGAGAAAAGGAATGTGGCCAAAAACATTGGCATCATAACAAAAAGTACAGTAAAACCTCTGTTCAAAGCATATTAAAAAGATGACAAAAATCATCCTGTATGGATATGTGTCCTTTTTAATAGGTTTCAATTATAAATGTAGACAAGTACTTCTAAACGTCATGTAAGTACAAAGGTCCTTCCCAAGGAGGTGTTCACCATGTCATTGAACTGGATGATTAAACTTAAGAAATATCATACTATAAAATTAGAATAAGTTCATATTTAGAAATTTTAAAAGATATTAGTGTCTGTAAAGCATTAAATGTTCCTTTAATTATCATATCTGACAAACAAACAAACAAACAATAACAAAATCCCCTCCTTTCTTCACTTACTAATTTTCTCTAGGACTATAATTAAAGTTTTTTAAAGTAAGAATGGAAGTTATTGATGATAACCACTGTTAAATTACTTACTCATCTCCTCCATACCCAAAGTAACATTCACATTTTCCTGTTGACCGTTTACACTTTCCATTATAACAAACAGGACATGTACTGTTACAGTTGAAACCCCACTTGTTATCTGGGCATGGTTCATTGCAATAGGCACCCTGAAATTACAGGACAAAATGAAAGAAACAAGGCCCAGGTGTCATCTGGACATGGTTCATTGTAACAGGCACTCTGAAATTACAGGACAAAATGAAATAGACAAGGCCCAGGTGTCATCTGGACATGGTTCATCGTAACAGGCACAATGAAATTACAGGACAAAATGAAATAGACAATTCCCAGGTGTTATCCAGGCATGGCTCATTGCAATTGGCACACTGAAATTACAGAACACAATGAAATAGACAAGCCCCACTTGTTATCAGGCATGGTTCATTGCAATTGGCACACTGAAATTACAGAACACAGTGAAATAGACAAGACCCACTTGTTATCTGGACATGGTTCATTGCAATTGGCACACTGAAATTACAGGACAAAATGAAATAGACAAGCCCCACTTGTTATCTGGGCATGGTTCATTGCAATTGGCACACTGAAATTACAGGACAAAATGAAATAGGTAAGCCCCACATGTTATCTGGGCATGGTTCCTTGCAATGGACACACTGAAATTACAGGACAAAATGAAATCAACAAGGCCTAGGTGAAACAAACCCAGTTTTAGACATGTATACTATTGTACTGCATGTATTGACTGGCAGTTCTCAAAACTGAAGTGGAGACATATGTGAGAAGAACAACAATATTGTACAATGTCAAGGAAATCTTGTGCATAGCATGACATTCATGTTCTTCACCTGTACAAAGATCATATTCTGCACTGCAAAGAATATTATTTTTTTCAATGAATACTTAACATATATTGAAAGTGATGAATCTTTATATAGCATTTTGTTCCTTCGCTTTATTTAATTTTTGTTCTGAAATTTGTATTATTTCTTGAATTACTCTATGAAGTAATCATTTTAAGAAGCAAGAAACAGAAAACTAGAAATGTTATTTTTTTTTAACTGGATCACAGTGCAGATATGTGTTACCATACAAGACTAATTCACTTATTGTTGAAACTTACTACAGATCTGGCTAATTATTGATTAATCATACCCGTTCTTGCTATGGCAAAATTCTAAAGAACATTCTTTAGACACTGTTAATGTCTTTGAACAACAACAAGACAATGCTTAAATTAAAAATAAGTTTTTTATAAATAATCATAAAAGTTCAATGAAGGACCATTTCTTACACTACAAACCTTGTCAAACATTTTGCCAAGTATTTCCAACTAAGTTGGAACTACACAGTGTGAAAATACATACAGATACGAGAACAATAAATCTCACTTAAATAAACACCATTTATTTGAATATTTTTGACAGTTAGATAAATTGCTCAAAATTCATTTCTTTTCATTTGTCATCAAATTTGACTCCTGATATACAGACATTACTAGCATATCCTATATATATCCATGACTAAATGTCAGGAAATTGTTGACCATTATGCAACCAATGAACTGTAGAAGCAATCTTTGTTTAATAATCACTAATTACTGGATTATGTAATGATTGTTGGTATGTGTAGTATGTAAACACTGTACACAGATTATTTGTTTCTATGTGTAGTACGTAAACACACTGTGCACAGATTATTTTCCAGTGAAGTATGTAAACACACTGTACACAGATTATTTTCCATGTGTAGTATGTAAACACACTGTATACAGATTATTTGTTTCTATGTGTAGTACGTAAACATGCTGTACTCAGATTATTTTCCATGTGTAGTATTTAAACACACTGTACACAGATTTTTTTGCATGTGTAGTATGTAAACACACTGTACAGATTATTTTCTTGCATGTGTAGTGTGCAATCAATGTACAGAGGTTTTTTTGTATGTGTAGTATTTAATCACATTGTACACTGATAATTAGCACAAACATGTTTATTTTATGAACAGGATAACCTTGAAATAACAGAATGACATTTCACTGACTTCTAGTGAAAAACATGGATTGAAAATTTAATTTTCAGTAGGTGAGGGGATGTGATTTTCTTTAGAACTGGGATATTATGTTTTCTTTTACCTCAAGATATTTTTTTCAACTAATATAGTGGTCCCCCTTGGCACCAATGAGTTTGTGTTCAAAAGTACCCCTCAAGAAAGGCCACCCCTCTAATGTGACCAGCAGCCAACATATTGGTGCACAAATGTAAAATTTACCCCCCACAAGTGGACACATTTTATTATAAATATTTATCCAGAACCAATATTTAATTACGGTAAGGTAAGTAATCCAATTATCTTTCCTGATGTCCGTTTCCAGATGTTGTGTTTTCATTACTGAAAGAAGTGTTGGCTAAAGTACATGTAGCACTAATGTTATTATTGTATCATTAACACTGAAATTTGCAGGAAATGGGATCAGCAATGTTTTGATAGGGCTTTGTTTTTCACACAGCAGATTTTTTTTTTTAATTGACGATTACAACTGGACGTAATTGTCAAGATCATAACATGGTTAAATAGAAATGGAGTCAACAATGTTTTAATGTTTTGATAGAACTTTGGGCTTCGCACAGCAGATTTTTTTTTGTACAATTATGACCAAGGTAATTGTCAAGATCATAACATGGTCAGATAGGCTAAAAATAGATTTTGCAGATTAACACATACACACAGAAACAATCAACTTTGAACAAAACAGGGCACCAGATAAAAATCACACGACAGTACATGTATCACTTCCTTTATGAGAAGGTGTTTCACGTACAAAAGTTTCGTCTGCAAAATTAAATTGCAGTACTGTACAATTAGCAACATAGGAATAAATCATTACAAAACTTTAACATGTCATCACATATACGAAGAAATAATGCTTTAGAAGAAAAAGTCAATGTTATTCGACTTGACAACAATGGGGAGAGTTCACTTACCAAAAGATTTTATGTTAGGAAGACTCAAATAAACAAGATCGTAACAGATAAGAAGAATATTCCATAGCAGTGGGAAAATGGAGTAAATGGAAAGAGAATAATTTTAAATACGAAATAATGCATGAACCAAGATTTAAATAACATTTTTCAATAGTTTTGTAGTGCGCATGTCAACAATATCCCACTTACATTTCATGCCTAAGAATAAGAACTATTAATTTCTATTACCTTGAAATAACTGTTTTTAAAACAGGATGAACATTTTAATAATTAATGCCACTTTTAAATGAATACATTAACTGCTCTAAGTTATATAGTAGCTTTCCTACTGTATACACATATACATACACATCTCACAAATATAGTCCCCCTCTGGAAAGGCCACCCATCTTATAAGGCCACTTTCCCAGTGCAGAAGGGGTGGCCGTATAAGAGGGGGACCACTGTATACTTTTTTTGACTAATATATTTTTTTATTTATTATATTTTGATATAATAGATTTTTTTGCTTCAAATCAAAGCAAAAATTTTCTTTTTTTTGAGGGCTTGAAATTTTTTTTGAAATAAATCTCAGCCTTCCATCGCCTGAACATTTTTTTTAATGTCTATTTTCTCTGGCAAAATGTTATGCAAAAAATAAGTGAGAATTATACTGCATATCAAAACTTAAAATTTGTTAAAATGAAAACAGCAAAGTACTTACAGTATATCCAAAGACCTGTGTACAGTTACATGTTCCAGTCACAGGATGGCATTGTCCTCCATTTTGACACAGGCACTTGTTCTGACAACTGTCCCCATGGGTTCCAGGAGGGCATACCAGATGACACCTGCAGGAAGAAAAAAAAATGCATTTCAATTTTTTCACCAAATGAAAACTAGGCAACCTATACATAAAATTTACAACATTGATTATTCAGAATTACCAGGCTATCAGACATGGGTTCCACTGGAAGCACTGTTTTGTCTTATTATTATGCAAATTGTGATGAATTAGTCATCACACATCTGACATGACAAAACTTAAACCCAAAACTCTAACAACGAATCATGATGAGTGATTGAAAGGAATGTAAAATGAATGCGCTGAGTGGATGCCAAATGAACACCAAGTAAATGCAAAATGAACACTGAGTGAATGCAAAATGAACACTGAGTGAATGCAAAATTAACACCAAGTGAATGCAGTATTAATGGAAATAAAATGCTGAATATGAACATAAAGTACAGATGCAAATTGCAAAATGTAGAGCAATAAACAACAAATAGAACTGCAAACATGTTTCCCAAATGACTTTGGAAAATTGATGAAAAACTCCATTCCAGTTATATACTCTGAAGGTCCTGTTATTCCAAAATAAACAATAATGCTGTCATTTCCCTTTCTACTGTGTAATGAAATAATAGCTACGGATGTGTTTCAGTCAACTTTTCTAGACATTTCTCAGATATATAAACCATGCTTGCTTGCATTTGTGATTTTTTTTATATATGTATGAAAATCTTGAAATCTAGAATCACTACACAGATCCATAGTTTTTGTTAGAGAAATAAAATAACTGGCTAAAAGCTGGAAAAATGTAAAATATTTATAATTACAAGAAACTGCAAATGCACAAAGAAAAAGTGAAATGATATTTTGTATATGTATTGTTATTGCTTTTGTTAAGGATCAAATATATTTTGTCAGTGTGTGTGTGTGTGTGTGAGAGAGAGAGAGAGAGAGAGAGAGAGAGACTGAGAGCTTGTGACAAGCAAAGCTTTGGTCACAGTCAGTAAAAAGTACTTTTCAGCAGCCAAAGCAGTCACTAATTTGTGTGCTATATCAAGATACTGTCAACAAATAGCAAGTGTATCCAATGTAATTTCCTAATATTAAAAAAATGAAAGGAAGTAAGAATGTTTGGTAAACTGATTCTTATGGTCAAGGATATAATTATTAGCGCATGAGAACTGATTTTACCACATTACATGGTCACCAATCTCAGGCAGAAAATTGATAAATTGTATGGTTATTGATGATTCATTATCTGTGTGTGTGTGTGTGTGTGTGAGAGAGAGAGAGAGAGAGAGAGAGAGAGAGAGAGAGAAAGGCTGTAATGACACATGCATTGTCAGTCATGAATGACTGATTTACTAAATACTTTTTTCTGTGCCATAAAATAATTAAGTTGGTGTGCAACTGCTTAAAATCATCAATTATAAATTCTAAATGACATACTCCTAAATTAGATTAAACAAATAGTTTAACAATAGTTTTGGTAACAGTATATGCAAATTTTGACAGTCAATTAGCAAAACATGCTTCTCTTAAACTGGCAAACACTTTAAGAGATGTTATTTGTTTGCAGATTTAAGGTTTGTTTTGCCATCCACTAGGAGTGGTTACAAGTAAAAATGTATATGTTGGCACTGAAGTGATCAAAGACAATTTATTTTAGACATAGGCCCAGGACTGGTGACTTAAATAAACTCAGAAGCCCTGACTGAAATTCCACAAGCCTGGACTCCAATTTCCACATGCCCAAAATTTCCCCTTTTTCAATATTTTCACACAACATTGCAATAGTAGCTACAATTCAAATATAAATTCAATAGGGTTCATAGGAGTTTGAAGGTAATTTTCAGCATTCATCACTACCCTCACCAGGGACTGGATGGTCCTGGTGTTCAATCTTCTCTGCTGGATTCTCTGAGTGAATCCTGGTCAGAACCGAGTTAACGTACGTAGATGTGTCCCTTATCATTTTCATGTTTTTGGCTAGCATATGTCACAAAGTAAAACTCCATCAACCAAGAGCTCTGAAATTTAGTTTTTGGGCTTTGCTGATACTTCAAAGAAACATTGCCACTGTTCACAAACTTGTCAAAAATATAATACATATGGCTTAAACATTCTCATTCAAGGCAATGATATGTAATAACTTTTATTCTTGTGCACACATCTAGCATCTCTTTGATTTACCTATAATGGTTTGCTCCACTTTCTGATCCTACCTATGCATTTCAGCACAATGGGCTCACCCACTGCAGCCTTCAAACACATCTACACTAGCTCTTGTCAGCCAATTGGATTAAACCTGACCTCTTTGCTTTTAATTGCCACTATTTAATCTGCCCAAGGTATAGTTTTACATCAGCTCTAATCATGGCCATCATTTAAACATGCTACATGTAATGGGCATATACTGAAAGTGGTGGGTTTTTTATTTTACAATTTTTGAAGATTACTGAAAATTGAGTTTTCTCAAAAACTGACCATGTCAGGGGGTTTGGAGTACAAAATCATATTTTTGGCATGACACGCGATGCTTCATTTTGATAAAACTCAGTTCTCAATTTCACGTAGGACAGTGGTGATCTGATTTAGATTGCGCCATGTTATGGCAGGTATATCAGCATCTTGAAAATACATTTACACATTTCATCAGTGCAATTAAACCTTCCTAAGGCAAATTAAAAATTTTTTGACAAGCTCAAAGGGCACCTCACTTAGAATACAGGATGGGCCCAATCTAAAATTAGAGGGGCCCTGGACGTCAGGCTATTAGATTTGTTGAGCACTGCATTGGTAGTATTTAATGTATAAGTTTAAAAAAGCTTGCTAGAGTGAATAATAATAGCCTGGTTGGTTTGAATAATAATAGCCTGGTTAGTGTTAATAATAATAGTCTGGTTGGCATTAATGATATATAGCCAGGTTGGTGTGAATAATAATAGCCTGGTTAGTGTGAATAATAATAGCCTGGTTAGTGTGTGAATAATAATAGCCTGGTTAGTGTGAATAATAATAGCCTGGTTAGTGTAAATAATAATAACTTGGTTAATGCCGATAATAATAACCTGGTTGGTGTGAATAAATATGACCTGGTTGGTGTGAATAATAATAGCCTGGTTAGTGTGAATAATAAGCTGGTTGGTGTGAATAATTATAGCCTGTTTGGCTTGAATAATAATAATACCCTGGTTGGTGTGAATAATAATAGCCTGGATGGTGTGGATAATAATAGCCTGGTTGGTGGGAATAATAATAGCCTTGTTAGTCTGAATAATAATAGTCTGGTTGGTGGGAATAATAATAGCCTGGTTAGTGTGAATAATGACAGCCTGGTTAGTGTGAATAATAATAACCTGGTTAGTGTAAATAATAATAGCCTGGTTGGTGTGAATAACAATAGTCTGGTTAGTGTCAATAATATTAGCCTGGTTGGTGGGAATAATAATAGCCTGGTTGGTGTGAATAATGACAGCCTGGTTAGTGGGAATAATAATAGCCTGGTTAGTGTAAATAATAATAGCCTGGTTAATGTCAATATTAATAGGCTGCTTGGTGTGAATACTAATAGCTTGGTTGGTTAGAATACTAATAGCTTGGTTGGTTAGAATAATAATAGCTTGATTGGTCTGAATAATAATAGCCTGGTTGGTGCAAATAATAATAGCCTGAGTGGTGTGGATAATAATAGCCTGGTTAGTGTGAATAATAATAGCATGGATAGTGTGAATAATAATAGTCTAGTTGCTGTAAATAATAATAGCTTGGTTGGTTTGAATATAAATAGTCTGGTTAGTGTGAATAAAAATAGCCTGGTTGGTGTGTATAATAATAGCCTGGTTGGTGTGAATAGTAGCATGACAACACTAAATAATGCACATACATCCATGCACAGACATTGTATGCAGACAGCTCTCTTCAAATGGAATGCAAGGAATACTACTCACAAAGGTCCATAAAATCCAGGGGCACAGGTACATGCTCCTGTCACATGATCACATTTTGCTCCATTCTGACATGCACATGGAATCTGACAGTTCACTCCAAAAGAATTGTAGCATGTAGTTTGACAGTTTTCTCCTGTATAACCTGGAAGACAATGACAGATAAGCAAATATGAAAATTGTAATTAAGTAAATATGAAAACTATATGAAATAAAGATATCAAAATTCTAATAAACACATTTAAAGCAATAATACTGTAAAGAAATAGCAAACATCAAGACATACTGGAGGTAAGTTATAAATTCTACATGGACATTAAACAGTTAGCATTTAGAATTTTCATACATCCTGTTTGTTTGTATATCCCTACTGATTTTAAACACAGAAGGCATTAAGGATATAAAAAATGCACAAAGCTTAGTCATTTCAATCATGATTTATAATTTTGTACTTGAATGTTGCCAGAGGTTCCCAACATTGTCAGCTTGCTGGTGATTCAAATCAAATGGGAGTTTCTTGAGCAACATGGTCACCATATTTGCTTTGGCCAGTGTATGTTTTCAAGCATTAGATGTGATGGAGTTCACTATCTAAATTTGGGATTTATATCTCTATGAACACATATACACAAGACTTCTTCCTAATTTTTGTTTAATTTGTGTTAGAAATATAACTAGATACTGCAAATATTGGACACGGATAACACAGTTTTTACTGACATAGACTATTCTAGAAATGACAAGTAGATGGCAAGCAATCTGACTGCTTGTTTACATTGGGAACTTCCATTTGCATTGAAACGTCAACAACTCGACATTGTTAGGGGACCCTTGGTGACATTCAGGTTATAAATCAATGAACAAAATGAGTAAAATTTATGCATTTTTTATATCCTTGATGTTTTTCATTTTTGAAATCAGTAGGGGGGAGGGTGTGCGAATAGTATAGATACCTCATCACAGAGATGTACAAAATATTATCAAAATGTTTAATAAAAATCTTTAAAAAAAGCAACAATCTTTACCTTTTTAATACCATAAGTTATATACTATACATATATCATGCCATGTTATAACACAACATGATACATAGCAATGTCACAGAATAACGAAAGTTTCATATTGTTATGCCTCTAACACCAAAATTATTGCAAAGTATCTAGAAAGAAAATGAGGTCACTGTAATCTGTTTTTACCCATGGTGAATAGCATCTATCAGGTTATACATACCAAGTTTCATGACTGTACATATAAAAGTGAGTAACTGAGACAAATGCAAAAGCATGTAATCAATGAGCATGAAAAGTTGTTACCTGTAATATCTATTTTTGCCCATTTTAAATAGCATCTATCAAGATTCACAAACCAAGTTTCATGACTGTATATATATAAAAGTGAGTAACTGAGACAAATACAAAAGCATGTGAGCAATGAGCATGAGAAATATGTAACTGTAACCTAATTTTGCCCATTGTGAAAACTGTATATCCTCCAAAATAAACATGCACATCAAACTTCATGACTGCATACTACAGTGTCAGAGAAATGCCTTTGCAGTTTTAAGATAAACAGAATCTTTAGTTTGTCATTGTCCTTGAAGTTTCCTTCTACTCAGTGGATGATACAATAGGATACTTGCTTCCAACTGTATATGGAATATTTAATATCACTCAACTTGTTTTTTTATACAGATTTATATCTCAACACTCTAATATCAGAAGCAATTGGCATTAACTCTTACCTGCTGCACACATGCATCTTCCATCCACAGTGCTACATGTGCCATAACCACTGCAGTTACACTTCCTGTCACAGTTTGGTCCCCATGTTCCTTCCACACAAACTAAATTCATTTAAGAGACATCAGCAATAAATACATGATACTTACAATTTACAGACAAGATACAAAAGTCCAACTTCCTGTATATAGAAAAACAAGGGTGGCCTTCTCTGCTCTGTATGCCTGACCCATCTGCCTCTTTACTTGTATTTTCATTACCATATCTATATGTCCTCAACCACCCCTAGTTCCCTCCATCATGGCCTCTAGTGACCCCATCTGCCTTAACTGCCCACCTCACTTCACCATCCTGCCCTCTGGTGCCCTCTATCCTGCACACTAGTACCTACCATCCTGCCCTCGACTGCCCTCCAACCTGTCCTCTAACTACCATCCTGCCCTTTAATACCTAATATAATGCCCTCTAGTGCCCACCATCATGTCCTCTAGTGCCCTCCATCCTACCCTCTAGTGCCCACCATCATGTCCTCTAGTGCCCTCCATCTTGCCCTCTATTGTCCACCATTATGCCCTCTAGTGCCCACCATTATGCCCTCCAGTGCCCACCATTATGCCCATTAAACCCTCAGTCTGCTTCTTCCACCTGAACAATGATCAGAAGCAGTTTAATGAAACTGCTATTTCCATTAAATCCTGCTTACATTCAATACATTTTTAAACTATGACATAATGCATAATGTGTTATCTGCTTTTTACAAGAAGAAATAAAATTCTTGAGGGCATCAGCAGTTGGACATGCTAAGACTGGTTTCCTATTTGTTGCAAAAACTGATCCAAGGTTGTAGTAGATGGCTAAGCAACAATGTAGTCAATCAAATCCAGACTAGGCATTCTGGACTAGGCATTCTAGTTTGATATCAGCCAGAAACATACATACTGAACTTGACACTAGACAGTAATCTGCTGCCATTTTGATTTGATTTTACCTTCCTGATTTTAAAAGCACACTGTAAAGTGGACCCTCCGAATAAGGAATTGCTATATAACAGTCTCCTTTTGATCCCACTACATTATATGATGGCAATATGATAGTATAGTATATCACTGCATAAAATGACCTCACATTTAAGATGGTACACTCATATGACTGCCTTAAACAGGATTATAGAGAGAGGGAGAGATTACTCTATAATGTACCCCAGTATAAAGTATCCTCACATACAATGTACACTTGTATGTCTAACCTGAATTGCATTATAATGAGAAATCCTGTTTAATGTACCTCCAGACAGTACAACCTTCCACATTATACTGTATGTTTTTATGGCTACAATGAAATGCATTACAGTGAGGGATCACTGTTTAATCTACCTCAGTATAAAGTAGCATCATATATACAATAAATGTTTATGGATGATGCTATACTGATGGATCACAATGTAATGTACCCCCATTATAAAGTGACCTCATTTATATATGGTAAACTTTTAGGACTCTTTTGAATGGTGCTATAATGAGGGATCACAATGTAATGTACCCCCATTATAAGCTGATCTCATATATATGGTATACTTTTAGGGCTCTTTTGAATGGTGTTTTAGTGAGGGATCACAATGTAATGTACCCCTATTATAAGCTGATCTCATATATATGGTATACTTTTAGGGCTCTTTGTGAATGGTGTTTTAGTGAGGGATCACAATGTAATGTACCCCATTATAAGGTGACCTCATATATGTGGTACACTTTTAGGGCTCTTTTGAATGATGCTATAGTAAGTTATCATAATGTGATGTAACCCATTATAAGGTTACATCACATTCAGTATACCTTAGGTGTTATACTGAGGAAAGGTGTTATATTGAGGAATAACAATATAATAATACCTCAGTACAAGGTGACCTAACATATAACAAGGGACACTTGAACAGCATATTTTAACCGTTGTAGTGATGGATCACAATATAATGTAGCCGAGTATAGGGTGATCTCATATATACAGTACACTTTTATGGCTGCCTTGAACAGCGCTATAGTGAGAGATTACTATAATTAGATATGTATGAATTGGCATCCAGATGGAACTGGCTTGGACCCCATTCTTCTGTGACTTACTAGAATGAAAGATCTATACTGTCTTTAATATATCATTACAAGTAAACAATATATATTGGTGATTCTCTGGCACATTGTGTAATTACAGATCTAGGCCTAATACTGTTCACATGATTCTCTGTGGAATGACAGATCTAGGCCTAATACTGTTCACATGATTCTCTGTGGAATGACAGATCTGGACCTAATACTGTTCACTTGATTCTCTGTGCAATGACAGATCTGGGCCAAGTACTGTTCACATTATTATTCTCCATGCAAGGACAGATCATGCCTAATATGTTCACAGATGAGTGCACAAAGAGGTATAATAATTGACTCTACTTACTTGACTCACAGTTGTTTCCTTTGAACCCAGGTGAACATTGACAGATTCCAGGAGCAACACAGGCTCCCTGGCCATTACAGGCATTGTAACATTGTGCTGAAAACAAAAATGAAGGTATTTATGGACTTGACACACTAGTAAAACTGGTTACAAACACTCAGCTTATAACAATGGGTTTAAAATAAAAACAAGGGTCCCTTGATGGGGCTGATGCTCTACTGATGGGAAAAAAAGTGTAGAAATTCATGAAAAGTCTGTTGAGTGTCTGAAAGGCACCATTTTAATTTAGAACCAACTAAACCTCAAGGTAAGATTGTGCATCACATTTCATGGCTTTTCTCCAAATAACATGCTAGATGGCTCTAGAATGAATGCAGGACAACTACATAAGCTCTTCTAGTCTTCTACCAGTAGAGCCAGAAAAAAAGAAATTTAGTCATTTCAGTACAGTGGTCTTATTGTGACAATAATTTCAGGCAACTTTCTTTAGAATTGCTTTGAAAATCTTTACTGTTACATATTAAATTAAAATTAAGAGAACAGTAAATTCAACTCATAATAAGCAACAGTTCTTTCTATATCAATTGAATAAACTGCAAATGACTTTAAACAACATCTGATATTTATAACTGCTGCACAGGACAAAAGTTCTGATACAAGTCCAAGTGACTGAGTAATATGCAGTTAAACTCTACTAAAGAGAAAACAGGCAGAACTTGAGAAAAGTGGTCACATTTCCAAGCTGGTCTTTATATTATTGTTTTCTTTCAGTATCCTGTATGTATGTATGTATGTATGTATGTATGTATGTATGTATGTATGTATGTATATATGTATGTATGTATGTATGTATGTGTGTATACTTAAATAGACTGATAGATAATTATATATATATGTGTAACTTAACTGATTAGTAATGCGTACAGAAAAGTGGAGAGCTAGGTTAATAAATTATGAGGAATATTGATCAATTGGTATTCTGCAAGTTGTTGTTGTATGGTTTAACGCCATTTTTCAGCACAAGATAGGTTATACATGGTAGCCAGTATAACTGGTGGAGGAAGAACCCCGGAAAACCCCGGAAAGAACCACCGACCCATGAGAAGCTACTGGCAAGCTTTCTCACATACCCACATTAGCCGAGCCTGAGACTCAAGCCTACGCAGACAGAGGTGAGATGGCAGTGATCCGAAATGGTGAGCGTTTTACACCACTCAGCCACTCGGGGCCCCTGGGTATCCTGCAAGTTAGATTTAACTAATCAAAACAGACATATATAGATTTAATACAATTGTCTATTACACAGACAAAAGATACTTGGATTATTCCATAATTGCTGATATTAAATAACTTGGCATGTTAAAGGATATAAATGACCTATGAGACTCAAAATATCAGCTTTGTAATGGACTGAATAAATGTTAACTTTGTAATGGACTGAGTGAAAGTTTAACTTTTCAATGGATTGAGTGATCATCATTATGTCTTCCTTGTCCATGTAACAGATGTAAATCAACGAAAATATTACCAACTTTATCTCTCATGACATTAAGTGCTTTTATTGTAAATGGCATTATGACCTAACAGGCAGACAAATGTTATGATGTCAATAATATGTGACACACAGTAAAATAACAAATAGCACATTGTGCTTAGCATAACACACCCCTAGGTCTATGTAATATAGACCTTGATCTACAATGTTATCATCAAATGAGACATAACGGGGGTCAGGTCTAATCTAATGTTAGATGCCTATTTAACATGTCAATACTCTATACTCACCAAGGCATATTCCATTTACATTTTTATATCCATCACAACACTTGTTAATTGTTTTATAGATTGTCCTTTGTTCAACCCGCTGTGCCAACCTGTACTTGGTGCTAAAATGAAATAAAAATTAAATTATGAGACCAAAACTGATTTAATGAAATAAATGCTCAACATGCATTTATCTAGAAATAATTTTTGTCCCCAAACACTTTAATCTCCTTGCCCACAAAAATAGTAATAGCTTTTGCTCTGAAATATATTAATCTATTTGCCCATGAAGTCAAGTAATGCTTTTTACCCTCAAATCTCTTAATTTATTTGCCCACAAAGTCAGGTAATACTTTAATTTATTTGCCCTCAGATGTGTTAATCTATTTGCCAATAAAGCCATGAGTTACAGAAAAGTGGATTGTCCTAGTGAGAGTGGACAGTAATTTAAATAAGTAAGTGAAGAGATTATCTTTCTTGAAATGTATATCTGAATTTCAACAATATTACTTAAACTTAGATTTTAGTTTTTGTATATAAATCAACATTTCTCGAGACCAGGTTTTAGTCTTTGTATAAAATAAATAATATTTCAACCTGTTCTTTTTTTTTGGAGGGGGGGAGGATTTGCATATAAATCAACAACATTTTACATGAACCCATACTTCCGATTTTAGATACAATTGAACATTATTACTTTAACCTGGACTTACATTTTCATATATAAAACAACATTACTTGAACCTGGGCTTAAATGTATTTATGTAAATGAACAACATTACATGAACCTGTACATTAGTTTCTGAATATCAATCAACAATGCTGCTTGAATCTGGGCTTTTGTATACAAACACTGTTACCTGAACATGGGAATAAGTTTATATAACTCAACAATATTAATTTAACCTGGCTATAGTTTTTGTATAAAAGTCAACATTACTTGAACCTGGGCCTTTGTTCTTGTACATTTCATGAACCTGGGCTTTACGTTTTGTATATAAATCAATCACATTATATGAATCTGGATTTTGGTCTTTTGTATACAAATCAACATTGAATGTGGGCATTATATATATATATATATATATATATATATATATATATATATATATATATATATATATATATATGAAATTGTTTGTATGTGTGGAATCTATATAATTATATTCTGCTCTGCTTAAAATTCATCCGTGATGGATGATTTCCACTTTGAGTGATTGCCAGTATGCATGCCCATTTGCATGCCCATTATAAATTCCATACTTTGTCTACAGACAGCAAAAACTTGACCTTTTCCTGCAGTTAAACCATTTCATGCAGGATGCATTCCCTCTTTGGCAGTTGTGAAGAGAAATAAAAACCAGTCAGTTTTTACGAAGTTTGAATTATTAATACTAGTACCAGGCCCAAACTGGCAAATCAATATCAAAGGCTGATAACCTGGTAACTGCTAAAATATCTAATATCCCGACTGAAGTCTGGTATTCTGACATCATTCTCACAGCCTAAGCACATACATATATTAAAAAGTAACCTTTCTATATCACAAGCATGCTTCACACCTCAAGTCAATAACTTTAACGGGGAGGGTTTGTTATTTAGCATTTCAAGTTCGGAGCAGGTAGTGTTTGCAATCTCGGATTAAAAACAGTAATATATTTGCAAGGTATGGAGCAATAAAAATTTTATACATATTTATTTAGGTATACTGTTGTGTAAATTCTTTAGAGTATCATGCAATCAATATGAATCACTGTAGCCAACTCACAAATATTGTGAACATCTTGGTGGAAATGCCAAGCACCATGTAGTGGTCCTGTAAGTGTAGGGCTCATTGTAGGTCACCGTTACTGATACTGTATCCCTGAAATGAAGAAGAAAGCATTCATTTTTGGATTATTAGCTTGAGGCTACCCATCCTCAATATCCCCAGATATTGTGACACACTTTATATGTCCATCTATCTTACATGAGTGCTCATTTCAAATGAAATTAATATGACAAAAGTTTGATAATTTTCATCTCTTACAACTCTTGAAAACCAACAAGTGGGAATTCCCAAAACTTCGCAGCTGTTTTTCCCTAGAGTAACATGATCTGCAAGAAGGACTCATCCTTGTCATCCACCCATGGGGTTACTGGGAGTGGATCAAAAGTCATGAATTGAAAAACTTGCATTACAATGACATTTTTTTAATATTTTCTGATCCAACTTTATGTACTGTATGCAGTCATAGCAGAAAGTCAAATATCAAACCTGCAACAAGTTTTGTATCATGACCACAGGGTCGCTGTCTAAGGTGCTCACTTTACAGATCATCAACATCTCACCCCTGTCATGTGGCCTCAAGTCTTGGTGCAGCCAACGTTGGTATTTCAGAAAGCTTGTCAGTAGCTTCCTGCAGGCTGGTGATTATTCCCAGCATTTTCCTGGTTTTCTTCCTCAACCAAACATACTAGCTGCCATGTACAGTCAGTCATGTTTAAAAATAGTGTTAAAACACAAAACCAAACCAATGTCACAAGGTGGGGATTAGTTGAGGGGGGAGGGAGAGTAATGGAGATGGTGGTGGAAAAATGCAATGAAAATTTGTTCAAGATGATATAAATATTACAATATGCTTTATTTTTACTAAAACAACTAAAAGAGGTATCGTTTCATGTGTTTAAAGATTGCAGAAGCTAAATATTCACAGAGTTAAAGTGACTTGTAACCATCAAATTTGTTCACTGATCACACATATTGATTCTCAGACATGAGAAACATAAAACTCTGGTTATTTCAAATTTTACTGTACAATTACCTACTAACCCACTAGCCCCAACTTCTGTGGCATAATAAAAATTCTGAAAGTGTCAGCACAGTCTATGCCCACAAGGCTACCCCAGATTTCTCATTCCATGCATCTAGCTTTAAAAAGTGTAGGAGTTCAATGACATTATGCAGATACAAATGAACTGTATCACAATATCCCCTTGGTATATTTAAAAGTGTATGACAGTAATTAAAACATCTTAGAAAATGTGATTAAGAAAACTGTGCACGATTGACTATATATGGCAGCCAGTATAACAGAGATGATAGAACCTGGGAGAACCCCAATCCAGTATGAATCACTGACCAACAGGAAGCTACCGGCATGCTTTCTCACATACCCACATTGGCTGAGCCCAAGACTCGAACCCATATGGACAGAGGTAAGATGGCAGTGAACAGTAAAAGCGCACAAAATTAGACCACTTAGCCAAGTGGGCTCCTAACAAAACTGTAAATATACAATGCAGACAGAGAAACAGAGTAAGAGATATAAATAATATTATATTGTTATAATCTAGTGTGAACTGACTATTTTTCATGGATTACATGAATACTACAAATTACAAAATTTCAAATCCAATATGCAATGATCCATCTCTAAGGCCCCAAGTTCCTCTTTTGAATCACAACCCTCCATAAATTATGCAGGCTCGAGTTCCTGTCAACATCTTAAGGCATAAACCTAAAACAATTGGTCTAAACTAGAATATAAAATTTTGATGGCTTACGACACTATGGTATGACAAATATTGGGTCCTCCATCTCTGGGGGCTTCCTGTCCTCTACTCAGAACAATAGAAAATAGCACAGTTACAGCTACACTTAAGATGTCCCTCACTTCCATGTTGGAAAATCAAGACAGTCTCTCGCTATATCTGAAATGAAGTCCAAGGCATTATTGGTACCAGATCTACCCGCTATAAATCCAGTCCAGCCACCAACAACACAGACCCTGATCTGCCGTCTGTGCAGCTGGCCGTTGGATTTGACTTACATGTGAGTACATATTCATATATAAAACGATGGCAAAATTTAACGCCTCCTCTGATGACAAGTATACGCATAAAAATGTTTAAGACGAAAAACAGGAACATAAATTATTCACCATGGGAAATCAAAATGATTTTAGTTATATATCAAAAGTTTAAAAAAAGCTGTTTTAGCTAATACACCAGCAATACAAATCAGATCCTGATGTTTTCATTTTCTAGACGTCTTAGATGCAAATAAGGTGTAAAATTTGAATGATGACAAATTTATTTTGTAGCAGAAATGAATCACAACAGAGCCTGAAGGCTAAAGGAGTGTCACTTTATTTCCACATATATTCACTTCACACTGGCCATAAATAGCTAAAGCTACTGTATACTTTACAGTGATGGACACTTTTTAAACTGCTTTATAAACTACAATGTTTGATGGAGTTAAATTGATAAAAAGAAAATTTTACATTAGACCTCATACTAAATTAAATTTATCAAATAAGTATTCAAGCCTTGGTAAGCAAAAGATTCAAATTATTTCATGACTTTCATAAATTTCAAGTACAATAAGCAAAAATATAAGATTCTAATGTAAGATTTTATTTATTATATGATGGAAATGTAAGATTCAATTTATTACATGATGGAAATGTAAAATTCTTTTTATTACATGAAGGAAATATAAAATTATAGTTATTACATTATAGAAATATAACATTCTATTTATTACATGAAGGTAATATAAGATTATATTACATTATGGAAATTTACAATATTATTTATTACATGATGGAAATGTAAGATTCTATTCATTACATGAAGGAAATATATATTTATTACATAATGGAAATGTTAGCATTTTATTACAGGATGGAAATTTAAGATTCTATTTACTACATGATGGAAATTTTGGCTTCTATTCATTGAATGATGGTTCTGTTTGTTACATGATGGAAATGTAAGAGTATATTTATTCCATTATGTGAATGTCTGATGATATTTATTACATGATGGAAATGTAAGATTATATTTATTACATGCAGGAAACACACTTACTACATGATGGAAGTGTTTGATTTTATTTGAAGACTACAATGGTGGTATGACTTTGAAAAACATTTATATATCTAGATCACTGTTAGGTCTTTTACTTTACACAGTGTTATGACATGATCATTTGTTATATAATAAACTTAGGTGTTATTATACATTTCACATTCAGAAATGTTTTTGTGGGAATATCAACTGAATAACACAGTAATTATATGATAATGCCAATATAGTGTCAGCCTGTAATATTGTTTACTATGGACTTTTGTAAAATATACAAGATATAAAGGAGATACATACTACTCATACATACTGTATACTCATACATATTGCACAGTATCATACATACTGCATATCCATACATACTGCATACTACTCATAAATACTGCATACTACTTATACATACTGTATACTCATACATATTGCACATTATCATACATCTGCATACTACTCATACATACTGTATACTACTCATTCATATTGTATACTACTCAGACATATTGCATATTATTCATACATACTGCACACTCATAAATATTGCATTGTAATTCATATATACTGCATACTCATACACATTACATTACTCATCATACATACTAAATTGATACTACTAAAGATTGCATTTCTTGTCATGCATACCACACTAATAATCATACACATTGCATTACTAATCATACATATTGCATTTCTACTCATGCATACAACACTACTAATGACTCATACTGCCTTTCTACTCATGCATACCACACTACTAATCATACATATTGCATTTCTACTCATGCATACAACACTACTAATCACTCATACTGCCTTTCGACTCATGCATACCACACTACTAATCATACATATTGCATTTCTACTCATGCATACCACACTACTAATCACACATATTGCATTTCTACTCATGCATACCACACTACTAATGCATGCCACACTACTAATCACACATATTGCATTTCTATTCATGCATACCACACTACTAATCAAATATACTGCATTTCTACTCATGCATACCACATTACTGATCACACATACTGCATATCTACTTATGCATACTGCATTTCTACTTATGCATACCACACTATTAATCACATTGCATTTCTACTCATGCATACCACACTACTAATCACATATACTGTATTTCTACTCATGCATACCACACTACTAATCACACATATTGCATATCTACTCATGCATACCATACTACTAATCACACATACTGCATTTCTACTCATGCAAACCACACTACTAATCTAATGTATTGCATTTCTAATCATGCATACCACACTATTAATCAAACATACTGCATTTCTACTCATGCATACCATACTACTAATCAAACATACTGCATTGCTACTCATGTATACCATATTACTATCACAAATATTGCATTTCTACTCATGCAGACAACACTACTACTCAAACATACTGTATTTCTACTCATGCATACCACACTACTAATCACACATATTGCAATTCTACTCATGCATACCATACTATTAATCACACATATTGCATTTCTACTCATGCAAACCACACTACTAATCTAACATATTACATTTCTAATCATGCATACCACACTATTATTCAAACATACTGCATTTCTACTGCATTTCTACTCATGTATACCATATTACTATCACAAATATTGCATTTCTACTCATGCAGACAACACTGCTAATCAAACATACTGTATTTCTACACATGCATACCACACTACTAATCACACATATTGCATTGGGGGCGCTCACCAGTTATTATGTACTTTTGAGATTGGCGTATGTAAGGTGAAGTTGTTTGCATTTAAAACATGCACAGTGGAGAGAATGTTGGCATACCTATATGCTTCTTTAATGTAATGTGGCTGCCATTTCTTTGGCTGTTGTACTTTTGGAAATTGTACATGATCTAAGCATACTGGTAACTAAAATGACTGCTCCCTTGTGCTCAAAAAATCAGCCTGAATTAGTCTTAAGTACACTATCCGTAGCAGCTATTAAAATAGGGAAAATGAATTTTGCCAGACTAGACAATACCAGCTACTGAAAGTGCAATGAATGAATTACCAAATATATAAAATGTAATAAAAGTTATCAGCTCTTGTATATACAATTTACCTCTGAAGTTCAGGAAGTGAAAATGACAAGTAGAGCTAGCACTCTTTTGAAAGGTGCACATCTTGAGTAAGGCCAAGCTGTATACTCTATAACCCATATTACACCCATCAATCATACACCAAAATAAAGGGAATTAAAGGTTCTTTGAACTATACCTAAGATATACAAGGTCTTTTTAAATAACCAGTATAACCAGTGAGGAAAGCCAGGGAAATTATTTTTCTTTAAAATTCTAACCTATGCAAAATACGAAACTGTAGAGCGCCACCATTTCTACTCATGCATACCACACTACTAATTACATATTGCATTTTCTAATCATGCATAACACACTACTAATCAAACATACTGTGTTTCTACTCATGCATACGACACTACTAATCACACATACTGCATTTCTACTCATGCATACCACACTACTAAACACACATATTGCATTTCTACTCATGCATACCACACTACTAATCACACATATTGCATTTCTGCTCATGCATACCATACTACTAACTACAAATATTGCATTTCTACTCATGAATTACCACACTACTAAGCACATCTACTGCATTTCCACTAATGTATACCATACTACTAATTACAAATAGTACATTTCTACCCATGTATACCATATTACTATCACACATACTTCATTTCTATTCATGCATACCATACTAATCACAAATATTGCATTTCTGCTCATGCATATGACCCTTCAAATGATACATATTGAATTTCTACTCATGCATACCATACCACTAAACACACATACTGCATTTCTACTCATGTATATGACACTTCTGATGATACATACTGCATTTCTACTCATGCATACCATACTACTAATCACACGCATTGCATTTCTACTCATGCATATGACAATTCTCATGGCATATATTGCATTTCTACTTATGCATACGTTACTACAAATCACACATATTGGATTTCTACTCATGTGTCATTATTAATCATGCATATCACACTAATAATCATTCATACTGCATTTCTACTTGTATGTATTTCATTACTAGTCATTAATATCACACTACTAAGCACACATTACATTTCTACTCATGCATATTACATCATTACTTCTGCATACGAACATATTGCCTACATGTCATACAAACTGAGATGCATCCTATTTGTGCAATAATATAATGCATACATCTCATAGCCCCAGATCCCTTTCACATTGTGGCCTCTTCCTTTGAATGCACATCTAAAATTTTGTCACAACATATTCAAAAATGTCACTGTAATTGCAATTTTTGTATATATGACCTCTGACATTCTTCAAGGGGCTCTGTGGAAAAGGCCTAAACACATACCCCAGTCAATACTGATCATGACATGTTCAGCCTAAGTAAAGTTTTGGTAAGTTTCCACCTATTTTTTTTTGGGGGGGGGCATTTTTTTTAATGAGACATAGTTGCTGATAGAATGGCCGACAGACTGTCTCACAATATCCCTCTGCTTACATGTGGTTTTATTGGATTACATAAATCTGGGCAAATTCTAACAAAACTTTTAGTTATAAATGGGGGGATGGGGGGTCTTACACAAAATTTTTATTTAATGACCCAAGTTTAATATTCCCTTTTAGTAATTTATAAACGAGTTCTGCTGTATTTTCCTCTCATTTGCTGTATTTCCCTCTCATATGCTGTATTTCCCTCTCATTTTGCTGTATTTCCCTCTCGTTTTCTTTTGTTTATAAAAATCTACATTTATAATTACAATACACATAAATATTATAAGATTCTATCAAAATATTCATTACAAATATAGCTTGGATCTTAAATGAAATATTTTCCCCACTAACACATGCAGTAATAATGCCTCTATTTTTTCATATTTTATTATTGTTACATAATGTATCCAGACTCCATCAGTCTTCTGTGAAAATAAAACATCTATGAACATTCACCGACAGGTTAAATGAACTAAATTTAAAACCCTGGGAATAGTTTCCAACACACAAAAGCACGAAATTAAAAACACTATCAAAGCCTTGAAAATCAAAGTGACAAAATTTAAGCATCGCAGCCTTAGAAGGGTCTCTGACAGAAATGGTTCATTAACTAAATGCGTACAACTGTTACTTAATTGAAATGTGCAGCGCAACCTCCTATATTGGTCACTTACCATTTACAGACAACCTTTCATATCCTTCAGGGTTCTGTCATTGCTTCTCTTCACTTAATTTACAAATTTTACCCTTCCCTTATTAAAATCAGCCAACATTGATCATATCCCTACATCAGTCTGACCTACAGTTCACATCAACACAGTCACATAGGTACCTTTATTGATCTTAAATGAAATATTAATTGCTGTTACGAAGTTTTGTACTGAATTAGTTAAAGCAATGTCCGTTCATTTCCTGATTGTTGATTAATCTGTACCTTAAAGCTGTCATAAAACTTCCAGACAAAAATTAGCAATTGCTACAGAATTTTTCCATTGCAAACTGGCACTAAACTGTGCCAAGAATAGCAGACAGCAAGTCTAATCGTAATTCATAACCAGTGAAGATTAGGTCCAATATTTTACATACACCGTGCTTTCATTATGCAACATGCATTCCAGTTTACAATGAATCACACCTTTTGAATGATCTCCATTTAAATATGACAGTAAAACTTTAGTGCTTACTTTGTCATGTGTATTTCTCGGGGTGTTTATATAATGATCTTCCAACGAATATTCATCAATAAAGAGCAAAATAAAGTGACTGTCAGTTAAAGGGTATGTGTTATCAGATTTTAAAAATTTTAAAATTGTCACCTCTGGATGAAATAGCAGGTAGCAACTGCCTATGTGACTTGCACATTAAATTCATTTCCTCTTCACAGCACAGACCACATTGTATATGCCTCAGTCAATAAATCAACAAGACTCGCCAATTTAATAGCTATATTACTCAGGTAATTCAATACAATGAGTCTGTCTTATTTTAGATTTACCTGAAAGGTATAATTACTGAGAATCACTTTGCTTGGACTGAATTCTTAAATAAGTAAATGTTCAAATATGTCACCAACAGAGCATCCATGCTAAACAAATCAGTCAAAGCACGTTGTGGTTACAAGGAAAATGTGGGAAAAACCTGAACATGTCACAAACACCTACTCGTTAAATTTCATTTAATGTAATCCTCTTTGTAATGTATCATTTCAAGTAGGAAATAATGAAAGGTAATGTATCAGGCATATGAAAATATCGCAAAATTCCATATTTCTCATTTTTAATAATATGAAGTACTTTGGAAATGTCATCCTTTAATTAAATTTCCCCAAAGGGTTAAGATCCGAACTTTACTCCAATTACCTTGGTAAAAATATAGCCTACCTGTGTTGCTGTGTTGAGAAAAACTAAATCAGTCCAAACTGAATTTCCATCAACACTATACCATAAAATGTGAATCAACTACGTAATTAAAATTACTACAGTTTATTTTAATGTCATCCAATCCTTTAATGTGCTTTGGAAAGGAATTTTCACCTTTTACATCAGGTAAGCATCAAAAATGGACATGTACATGTACACCAGCATTCATATTCTGAATAACTCTAAATCCAAAACTATGAATGACCTTTAAACATTATACCTATAACTTGCAGTCCACAAAGAAACCCAGTCTCTATTATTACCCAATAGCTAAAACTGATTGTATTGTACTGTAATTTGGATTGTGTGTGTGTGTGTGTGTGTGTGTGTGTGTATATATATATATATATATATATATATATATATATATATATATATATATATATAATACACACACATACATGTATATGAACATAATATGAGACACAAATTGGTATTGGTGCAGATACCAAACAATTTCCCCTAAGTTTAAAGCTAATCATGGAAAGAATCAACATGCATCAACAACTGAACAAGAAACACAACCTTGGACTCCTACATGTTTGAGTGGCAGGGAGAATCGACAAACAAGAATTAAATAATGAAACAAAGAATAAATATTGGGCAAACAGTCTTAGAATGGGTAGAATGCATGTCCATTCTGCATTGCTGTAACAAGAACATACCCCTTAGCTCCATAACAAAACCAAAGCAGAAATGTCATCCATGGCAAGAATTTTGGATAGAATTCATGGAAAATAGCTACCAATAACTACAAGAAATTTTTGTAAATATGTGGTAAAATAGCCTACCACAAAATGGTACACAATGAAAAATAATGAGTTCAGTTAGTTAATATACATACTTTTACCTTTGGAGTTCTTTCTTGCTGACTGCTATTGCTTTAATAGGACTGCTCAAGTGGCTTCAAAATCCAAGCGTGAATTTCAAGTAAAATTGTTGCAAAAGATCAACTGATTAAAAAAAAAATCAACGTTATCAAAGAGAGACAGGATCATTATTTAAAACTAATTAATACATGGTTAGATACCAGCTTAATCAGATTAGACTTAGAGCCAAGACCCTTATAAACCTAAATTTTTGAGGTAAGGTGTGTGCATCTTGGACAAGCAATCATGTACCGTATATAGTCGCTTATAGGTCAAGTGAAATTGCAAACAACAAACATCCTGATCTGCCGTGCCATAATGTGCTCGCAGATCAGGGTCTATGCTGTTTGTTCTACTGATTACTCCTAACAAACTGCATAGACCCAGATCTGCCAGCACATTATGCGATGGCAGATCTGAGTCTGTGCAGTTTGCAGGTGGACTCGACTTATAAACAAGTATATAGTATGTACTCTAGATTTCTGACATATATGACTGATCTATCTATACATATGTATACATATGAATGTATACTTCATGACACTGTGCCTTCATGGTATTTACTATCAATCCATCTACACAAAAGTCATTTTGTTTCCTTGAAGTCGCCATATTATAATTTACAATTTCACAAGTACCGGTTATTTCTTGTTTCGCACTTCAGCAGTCTGTGTTTCGTCCTCAATTCCAGCATGTGCAGTGGTAATGTAAGGTCACACAAACAATCACAAGTTTCGTTGGGGTTCCCTTATGCGTCCTCGGCCTCATAAACTGACACAGTATACCTCCATGTCATCTGTCTATAGGACTATAGTAATACTTATGACTAAAGTAAGCTCATACAAGTCGAACTTTTATCTATTTGAATTGTACCATGTACAAAACCACATGTTGAAGATTTTATTGCAAAGAAAAAGAAGAATTCTTTGAATTACGATTCTGGCTTGTCAAGCTGACCATAGGGAATCACACAGACAGACAGACAGACCGACACACACACACACACACACACACACACACACACACACACACACACACACACACACACACACACTTCAAAAGCCCATACTTTGCTTAAAGACAATACAGCCAATATATGACTGTATGACCTTACCTTGGGGTGGCAGGCTGTAAACATCCGCTGATACCGAAAGGCGCTTAACAAGAACATGACCACTTTTGAAAAATGAACCAAAAGATTAACTTGGTCATGTTAGCCAGATTAATTTAAAATTACCTGCTCTTTGTGTGGGATGTATTTAAGTGTGGCCATTGTGACAAAAAATATATTGTGTATACTTGTATACATTAGTCAGATCAGACTGCAGACCCATAATGGATCCAGATCTGCAGTCACATGATATGCTGGCAGATCTGGATGTATGCAATTTATTAGGATTGATCCATACAACAAACAACACTGAACCTGATCTTTATGAAGCCAATCATGGTCTATGTTTCATGCAGCTGGACCTTTCATCTAGGTTAGAAATGACTGTATACATCCACAAGAGGCCTCCAAAGCCATTATTTTACGATGAAGTCGAGTGTGAAAGAAACCCTAAATTGCGTGAGAATAAAATCAGAGCGGGAATATTTGTTTAAATATAACTGGATCCAGTAATTTCAAACTAATGTATGGGTGGGCATGAACTGTGACTTTTTTTTCCTTTCATTGTGACGTAATTGCCCATCTGCCCTCCAGAATACAAGAAAACCTAAACAATTGATTTTCAACTGGCGAGATTGCTTTAAACTTACAACTGAATCCAAGACGTAGAGGGAAACTAAAAATAAAGAACTTAATCAGTAGCAATAATCAAAAACATTATCATGCATTTCAGCTAAGTTTTAAAAACTTTCCAAACAATATGTTGCAAGTGAAATTTTTCTCACCACTCAGCATGTGAGAGTTCTAAAAGGAAACTGTACTGAATCTAAATAACCTTCATTGCAAGAATTTTCATATTTAGCAACTTAAATAAAGAGACTAACAAAGACAATCAACAATAAAGACTTGATCTAAACTCTAAAATTCAATATAAGTACCATATACATCACTTATAAGTCTAGTCCAATTGCAGACTGCAAAGACCCAGATCAGCCGTCACGCAGTCTGCTTCATGGTCCGGATCTCTGCAGTTTGCTTTGACTAATGACACACACACACACACACACACACACACATATATATATATAGATATATATATAGTATATATAGTGAGTATATATATATATATATATATATATATATATATATATATATATATATATATATATATATATGGTGGACAATACCTTAGTTTGTGATTTTTCATTTTGCCTAGTGGCTTTGGAAAGCTGAGAAAGTTAACATCATAATCTGATTAAAGGTTGCCTGGCTGCAAACAAATCAGACATTATACAACCATAAAAATATATATGATGATCAAACATGAAATTCAATGGTGAAACGATGTCTCAATATTGTGTAAATGATTTAAAAAAAAACAAAACAACAATCAAAAGTAATATCATAAGAATATAATGAAGCAAATGAATATACAAATACAGGGGCAATATTCCAGAGGGTGTAAGGCAGAGCTGGGGGAGGCCTCCCCCCCCCAATCCCCGCTTACTAAAACTGAGTGCAAAACAACCAGCATATTTCATGAATTAGTGTTCGTTACAGTAAGATGGTTAAATCTATATCCTGGAAATGCTTAAAATAGAAGAGCTTCTGGGAATTTTACCCCTTGGCTCTTACTAGGGAGGGCTCCGTCCCATATAACCTTTGCCAAACTACTTGCTTACATGCACCACCACCCCACCCCCTCATAATATTCCTGAAGCCACACCTGAAATGGGTTGTTAATGTAATATGACACAGGTGGTAAATGGATAGCTCATCAATCATGATGTTACGGTCTTTCTGATGCATCCTCTAATCCTATTGTTTTTACAAACTACTTGTGATACTGTCCAATTCAACAGATCAATAACACAAGGCCTGAATTGAACAATTTCATAGATCCAGCCAAACCGCTCATAAATCTCCATCTGGCAAGTGCCCAAAAAATGGCCAACGAAATCAGCTGTCTGCTTAGCAAAGGTTCATATATAAACTTTTATATAAAGTGTCTATTTAAGGCAGATGATTGCTTTAGTTGTGTGGTCTACAAGGCAAACTGAACTGCAGTTTCATGTTTGCAACATGTTGTTGTAAAATAACTATGTACCTCTTCTTGTGTAAATTAGATATATTAATTTTTTTTTATTTACAAAAGCAAATATTTCTCCTTTTTTCTTTCCTTTTTTATGTCCTTGTTTGAAATGTAAAAAAGCCAAGGACATATTCCTTCCCTTAAGTCACAAAGATTGGGCTGTGGATAAAGCATTCTTCTTAATCTAAAACCAGTGACTGTCACACGTGTATGTCAGAGAAATTCTAATGAAGGTTAACATTAATTAATGTATACAAGTGACATCTTTGCCATTGTTTCACCGTGTCATCACGCACAAGCAACAGAAGGCACAATAACTTCACACGAGAGAAAGCTTGCCAGTAGCTTTCCGTGGTTTTACAGAGGTTTTTCTAGGCTTTTGATCCACAAGAGTTATACTAGCTGCCATGCATTTGTTGTTGTTGTTTTTATAGGGTTTAACGCCATTTTGCAGCACAAAATAGGTTATACATGGCGGCCAGTATAAATGGTGGAGGAAAAACCCGGGAAAACCCCGGAAAGAACCACCGACCCACGAGAAGCTACTGGCAAGCTTTCTCACATACCCACATTGGCCGAGCCGGAGACTCGAACCCACGCAAAAGCTGCCATGTATAGCCTATCGTGTGCTGAAAAACGGTTTTAAACCCAAAACAACAACAGCAACAGCATACAAGAAAACAATTTCATGAATACTATTAACATGTTTTAGGAGAATAAAAACGAAACAAAGGTTCATTGCACCTGTGCTGAAGAAATATAGCGTCAAATCTAAAACACTCCCATCCCACACACAAAAAATATTTCAAACTTGTGCTGAAATGTATTTGCAAATGCATTCATTTATCAAAACTGTACACAGAATGATGAATCCAGCCTGCACTTGCTAATCAGCATAGAAGTTTATAAAAAAAAACTTCATCGCTTTACAATATACAATGAACAGTGTTTGAATTTAAAGACTGATTCATTCATAGAGACGTGGTTGGTAATTTTGTTGGTTGGTGTTACGGTAACTTTGTTGGCTGGTGTTAAATGTCTAAATCAACACAAAAAGGTTACATCATGACAAGGCATGAAACTGAAACATGACTGCCACTCCAGCAGTAGCAATACTAACTGTATTCCCTGTCCAAATGGAGGTAACTTGGAGATGCTTTGGGATACGCAATTTTTATTCCCACAAATTTCTCGAACTGATGCATTCAAATCCTACTTATCTGAGCCTTATGTTTGTTTAGTTGGGACTGTATCCCCATGACTTGGATAGGAAACAAGAATGTCCAGCATTTTAACTGTATGAAAGCAAAAATGAAGATTGGTCTTTCGAGACCACCTATTGGAAACAACACAATGGTCTTTAAAGACAATTTTCTTTCGACCATCTGGAAAGTATCAAATGCTGGATCAAACTGTGGCCTCTCAAGATACGTAGTCTATTAAAAGAAAAAGTCTTTAGTATCAGCAAATATGTTCACTGTCATGAAGATGGAACCATTTTTTTCCCCCTAGATTAAATTTATCACCTGCAGTGCAGTCTCTGCCTGAGGAGGTTTTGCAGAGGGTAACTTTAGGTCAAATTCAAGGGAAGACAGCCAAGGGGTAAAATTCAAAACCACAGATTTGTCAAGTAATGTTCTTGAATATGACTGTATATAACCCCATAAAAGTCCAATCCAAATGCAAACACTGACAGTGGGCTCTAGTTGCATAAAGCACTGGAAGATCAACGTCTCTCTTGTTTGTTTTACGAATTACTCCTGACAAACTGCACACACCCAGATCTGCCGTCGCATTTTTTTGGACGGCAGATATGAGTCTGTGCAGTTTGCAGTTAGATCAGACTTATAAGTGAGTATATATGGTATGTGGCATACACTTGTCAAGGCAGTGACTGAAAGACCCTATGGACAAATACAACCAAGTTCCTCCACAGCCAACTTGTGTATGCACAAACAATTTTGGGGCAGATATTGTAAATTACAAAATATGTGGGGATATTGTGATACCCTCAAATTCACTCATCATTTGTCTGTCTGTCTGTCTGTCTGTCTTAATCTACTTCTTCACGATCCTACCTCCTAATCCATTGGGTGGAAATTCACCGGTTTTAACTGACGTGCAATTTGCAAGTATGGTTTTATTTTTGGGTCCCTCCCATGGAATATGGGGATGTGGAAGGTTTCCTCAATGATCATACATAAAAATATTTTAATTGCAGGTACATTTTTAAGTATTTTCTGACCAAATTTTTATGAATACAGTAATTCCATAAAGAAACAAAGAAAAAGCCATTCTCGTACAGCTTTATGGCATCCATTACAATATTTCTATGGTGTGTCTCAAAAGACCAATGCCTGAGAGAAAGGAAATAACGTCTTATTTGATATGGCGCAATACAAAAACTACAGTATAATTTTGATCATCTGAATCATTTTGAGACGGTTGATTTCAACTGGATAACGGATCGTATGGATGATTGATTTTGAATACAAATGTAGAACTGTGGATGAAGCATCTGGAGAAATCGGTTCATAGTAGTACCGTTTACGGTAATACATCACTGTTGACCTAATTGCTGAAAAAGTTACTCGCCTACTGGCACAGGTGTGAACAGAATCCATGCTGGGGTGTGTGTGTGTGTGTGTGTGCGTGCGTGTGTGTGTGTGTGTGTGTGTGTGTGTGTGATTTGGATTTTTTACGTAGCTTTAAAAAAATTCATTTATATCGCTATCGTGTCTGCAGTGTGGCAGTTTATACCGACGTCTAGCACTGGGGCATCAAGCTGCAGACATGTAGCATCATGTCTGTCTGTCTGTCCATACTCTCAATCTACTTCTTCACAATTCTACCTTTAGAATATAACTAAGTAAATATTACCACTGTGTAGGCATTGTACATGTTTATGAGCAGAAAAAGCAGAAATAATAAAAAATATAAAGATACTTTCATTAAATTCCGAGACTCATAAAAAGGTTGAACATTTGTGGTCACACTTTTTGGAGAATCTACTTGGACTATCCAAGAGGGAATGATAACATACATGTGATGGATGGTCACTTTATGTGTGGTCTAATCAATACAAGTGTCAAAGGGCTCTGATTCAAAGTAAACTTTCCTAGCATGGATTCAACCGCTCCAGTGGCCTAAGTTGTTAGAACGTCCATCTCGGAATTGCAGGTCATGGGTTTAAACCCCGGCCAAGTCATACCAAAGACTTCTAAAAATTGTATTTGCAGCTGCCTTGCCAGGCGCTGAGCATTAAGAGGTTAGTGTTCAGACTGGTCGGCTTGGTGTCAGGATAATGTGACTGGGTGGGACATGATGCTACACGCCTGCGGCATGATGCCCCAATGCTAAACATCGCTATAAACTGCCCCACTGCAGACATCGTAGCGATATGACTAAAAATTGCTAAAGCTACGTTAAAAATCCAAATCACACACACACACACGCTTGGATTCTATTCACACCTGTGCCAGCAGATTAGTAATTTTCTCAGCCTTGAGGTCAACAGTGATGGCTGACTGACAGTTAATTAGTACCCTTGGACTACAGTATGCCTACAATTTAACTGTTTTGAGACTATGCTTTATCGGCATGAAATGTGTGTGTGTGTGTTTGTGTGTGTGTGTGTGTGTGTGTATCTATCTATCTATCTATCTATCTATCTATCTATCTATCTATATATATATATATATATATATATATATATATGGAATTAGATATTGCCCATTGGCACTATTCTAGTGAGAATTTCGTGTTAGAATAAATTTTCTTTGTATTTCCCCTTTTTTTCCTCTCTCCTAATTAGAAACATTTTTACTTTAGGAAGATAATTTAATTATTCATGATACCATTGTAATTATATGAGATTATAATCAAGTGTTTCTGATTTTTTGTGCTGTTCTCTGTTGACATCGTGACAGGCAAATTAGTTTTATTTATAGGTACATGTACATTGTAATAAGAAATGGATTTGTGGGACACCGTAGAAGTCCATTCGAGTGAATATCCCAATAATCTGTGTCCAGACAATTAATGCTTTACTATATGAAGATCAGCAAATGATTGTTGAATCTAACCAATACACGTATCTGTAGTGAATATTTGACCGTCTAAAACCACTAGAAAAATCAATTGTTCTAAAGAAAGGTGGAATCATATTAAACCAAAAAGGAGAATGATAATGTCTAAATATTTTCATCACTATATGATGCTAATAATTCAGGTAATCCCCATATCATGTCTGAATATTTTCATTGCTATCTGATATTAATAATTCAGGCAATCACCATATCATGTCTAAATATCTGTATTACTATCTCATAATAATAATTCATGTAATCACCATATCATGTCTAAATAGCTCCATTACTATCTGATAATAATTCAGACAATCACCATATCATGTCTAATTATTTCCATTACTATCTCATATTAATAATTCAGGTAATCACAATATCATGTCTAAATATTTGAATTACTATCTCATAATGATAATTCAGGCAATCACCATATCATGTCTAAATATTTCCATTACTATCTGATAATAATAATTCAGGCAATAACCATATCATGTCTAATTATTTCCATTACTATCTCATAATGATAATTCTCCATATAACATCTGTGGTGGATTGTCCATTTGTAATACATACACAACTGTTGTGGGGAAAAATATATATATATATAATACATCACCCATAGTTTTCAATACACCACGATATACAGACAGGTGCGACAGTAATACTTAAGCATGTAAAACAAATACTGCCAAGAGCTCCAGCCATCATGTTACATAATTTATAAACAGTTTATTACTTTTACCACGCTCTCAACTTGTGCTCTATATGGAAATGTCAGTGATATATATATATATATATATATATATATATATATATATATATATATATATATATATACCTGATAGGTAATATAAAACTGTAAATCATTGATACCTTGTTATGAAATGTGTATCCTATTCACTACAGCCGGAACACAAAACCTGTTGTTAGTATTAGTGTGACTGCTTTCCAAGTTGATTCAAACTGAATAATCCATTGTTAAACTCACCGCAGGTCTGAAAACTGGCTCTACTTGTTTTTTCCCTAATGATGCAGAAGCTTTGCCACCAGGTACATCAGACAGTCACTTTCATGGGTATCCAAGAGTCAAGCGTAATTTATACTTTAAGATCTGAAAGAAGATCCGTGTACAGTCACGACGAGTTCGAAATAAAGTCGTGTTGCGTCGTTTAGTCACAGTGGTTTTAGCTAAGCTGTACCTGCTAGGTACTTACCTGCTCAAGCTGATAGTGGATTATAGGTATAGCGGTCACATAACTGTTCATTGGTACTAATTGTCCAGGGATTAATAAAAAAGCTTAGCTCAACCATTTTTTTGCTGAAAGTCTTATTTACAATGGTAACAAAGATGTTGTTTTCTGTTGGGGGAGGCGTTTCTTATTTGAGAGATACTTTAAAAAAAAGTTGTATTTAACTGACATAAAAACCCAATAGAAAATGACCACTTACCTTTCAATATATCATTAAAGGCCATAGACTTTGTGCTACGCAACGGTGACTTGAATTCTAGCATAGCTTCTTAAGCTAATAAAAACATTATTTATGTCCTGATTTGTGCTGACTGTACCTGTACATTTTGTTGCATGTATGATTGCTCCGGGCATAATCAGTAAGAAATAAAGAAACCTGCGTGTACAGCCTTGATAACAACGAATATTAGCATTTGGTTTTCAACATTTTCCCCATGCAGGTAGAATGTCAGAATAGCATTTAACCTTAAATGGAAGCATGCCAATGGATTCTGTTACCTGGTAAAGACTTAAATTAAATGAATACTGAACCACGTATGAACAGAACATACTTACCGTTTTTATTCTTCTCCCTGGAAAAGAATACAATACACGTATTGGCCGCACTGTACTTTTCATTCCCGAAGTCGATACATTGTCGAGGCTACACGTGCTGCAAATGGATCTGGTTCATTTCTTTCCACGTGGCCCCATACTTAATACGTGATCAACATTACATTCATCTGAAGTGACTATAGTAGGTTTCTTCTTTGCGGAAAGTTCATTGAAAAGATCAAAACAAAGGTCACGTTTTAAATATAGCACATGTTTAAACGACTTCAAACTTTGTGCAGAAATTTGTTTTAAATACGTTGAAACGAGATTAAAAGTCGTTTTTAGGAATTCTTAACTCGTTCAACAGCGAATTCGTAACCTTCTTCAAGCGAGATTTAAAATTGTTAAAACGAGTTCCGAACTCGTTCAAAAACGGCTTTTAAAATTCGTGCAAATGGATTATAATCTCGTTCAAATAAGTTTCAAAAGTCCTTCTAGCAAGATCTAAAGCTGTTCAGACGACTTAAAAACTTGCCAAAAACTAGAATATCATCAACCATAACATCACATCTCCTTTATCGAGTCTCCAGTAGTCAAGCACACACTATCGGGCAAACAAATGAATTCAGAATAAAACGACTGTGGACCAATCTCTAACTGCAGACGTTCCAGTCTTTTATCTTTACATTATAACTTCCAGTGGTTTTCAGAAACAAAAATTTGTGAACTTATTCAAGGGCACTTTAAAGTCTGTATTGTGCTGACATACTAGAATGATGACATAAGTTTGACATCTACCTACCTACCAACAGTAGCAAGGCCATAAAAGACATGACACAATAAAAAGAGCACTGTTTAATTTGATACAAAAGTAGAATAAAGTTTCTATAAGAACCTGATATTGTTGTTTTTATATTTAATGTTTTTTTTTTTTTTTTTTAATCATTGTCCTTAAAATCTGCTTGAAAAACTAATATCATTGTCCACCCCTAGGAGCCAGATTTCACTGGTTGAAAGTCAAAGGTTTTGAGCAACCCTGGAGCAACCCTGGAGCTACAGAAAGCAGTACAAACATGAAATTCATGCAGGCCTCGCATAAAAAACCTCCAGCATGTAGGTCACAGTGGCCTCTTTGAAGAGTGTGATAGTGACAAAGATGAATCCAATTATCACGTTTTATGATTCGAACAGTTCACCTAATACCGACTAATAAACGATCTTTAAACACATACTGTTCACAAGGTCACTGAAACATGAAATATTGATCACAGAGATCTCTTTGCAAAAGATAATGTAAAATTTATCACTATCAAACCATATGTCATCATTCTAGGCAGGACAGTGTGCATAGTCACGAGCAAATTATAAAACTTTACTAAAAGTAAAAGACGAAATATAGGTCACGATCAATCTCTTTTGTTGTTAGGATGTGGTAGTAACAGAGGTATATGTACAAAGTTAAGGCCCTCTGTCACCTTCCCGTGTTGGTATGTGGTATGAAACCTACTCCAGCTGTTACGTAGAACCCAAATAAAAGAATGTTTGACGATCAGTGCTGATGTATATATGGACAGGCCTTTGCCTGTGGCACAGCGGACGCCAGGGGTTGTACAACATCTTTCAGCTATTTCATTGAGGTAAACAAGCTAGTTCTAAACTTGTTGAGATAAGATTAAAAACCATAGTTTTTAGCTCGTTTAAATGAGCGGACAAAATCGTTCAAACGAGATTTAAAGACATTCAAACGAGTAAAACATCGCTGAAGTGACTGTTAAAATTCGTTGTAAGCTTGTTCAACAAGGTTTAAAGTTGTTTAAACAAAATTTTGTAACTTATAAGTTATTCAAACTACTTAAAAACTCTCCTGAAACGTTTTCAACTCGTTCAACGACAGGTGAACTCGTTCAAACTTATCTAGAAAGTCGTTCAAACGAGTTCTGTACTCATTCAATGGGGTCCTAAATTTGGCGGTCGTAGAAGATTAATAGCATGCATGCTTCATGTGTGTGTGTGTGTGTGTGTGTGTGTGTGTGTGTGTGATTTGCATTTTTAACGAAGCTACAATGTCTGCAGTGTGG
This sequence comes from Megalonaias nervosa, assembly GCA_016617855.1. Taxonomy (NCBI): domain Eukaryota; kingdom Metazoa; phylum Mollusca; class Bivalvia; order Unionida; family Unionidae; genus Megalonaias; species Megalonaias nervosa. The sequence continues at coordinate 12,351 of JAECUM010003215.1, read as the reverse complement.
CAGTTTATAGTGGCGTCTAGCACTCGGGCAACATGCCGCATACATATAGCATCATGTCCCACCCGGTCCCATTATCTCGTCACCAGGCCGACCAGTCCTAACACTAACCTCTTAATGCTGAGCGCCAAGCGAGGCAGCTGTCAGTGCCGTTTTCATAAGTCATTGGTATGACTCTGCCGGGGCTCGAACCCGCGACCTACCGCATCCGAAGGGGATGCTCTAACCACTTAGGCCTCAAGATTTAAGAGAAAAGTATTTAGACAAATCTCGGTATAATAATCCATCTTTAGAAAAACTTTATGGTTTCATGTCAACAAGGATTCCTTTTGTTATTCACAGATTAGCATTATTTATATACCATTTGCTACGTGGAAAAGGAAATACATATAATATTTAATACAAGTACAATATGTATATATGCGCTTGATGTATTTTGTCTTTGTATATATTATTTAGTATGGATCGGTGGCCTAGATTACGGATACAAATTCTTGAAGGCATGGATTGTGTTTGTAAAAACACTGCTATTATTCTGAGGCGATTAGGTCATGTACAAAGTTTCAGGCCGACACATTCACAGCTGTGAGACTAATTCTGTATACAATATTCGGTCGTACAATATATCCAAGTCATAAAGACAAAACGAGCAACAACTTTAACAGCGATATATCGGTATGTGTTTCTTTAGATAATTATCATCAAATATATCAAGTTTCATGGCAATTCACCAAAACTTATGTGACGGTAGTTTTATTCACAAGATTGTTGTAAATACGTTACATCCCGCTGCAAATCAAAGAAGGGCAATAACTCTAGCAAAAATCGCAAAGTAGTGATTTGTCGATAGGCATCTACATGTCATCATAACATGTAAAAAGCGTCGTAGCAATCCACTGAAAATGATAAGATCGTATCATGCCCTACACCGACCTGCAAGGCAAAAAGGGCAATAACTCTGTAAGAACTTGTGTAAGCAAAGTGATTGCTCAATGTGCACATCACCAGATGATGACTTTTAACAGGTTTCATGGCGATCCATCAAATGTTGTGCGACTAGTTCCTTTCAGAATAATCGTGTGATGAGCGAAGTTGCTCTTATAAATTTGGTGTTTTACGGTACATCAATACAAGTAGGTTATTTAGTGCCGAGACAAACTGAAGTAAAGATCTTTGCCCAAGGACACGCCACGGTTGCTAGTCCAAGCTGATCCAATCTTGGGATTTGAACCTATACCCGTTCGGTTCGCAGCGCCTTCGTGTGACGGACGGATGGACGGACAGAGAAAAGGATTCATATATACCACCGCCAAGAGGTGAGGTGTAGCAATGGATAGTGGTGGCACTGCTGACGGGGGGCATTACCCACACCCCATGCCTATAAATGACAAGCAATCCCTGTTATATAATATTCCACCATTGAAGTTTGGAACAGCATCCATTTTTATATCACAGACGTTTTTCGTCAGATTTACCAACCAGAGGCTGCTAATATTTCATTCGAAAAGGCGACTGACTCCCATTTTATCCCATATCCCACCTCTCCTTATTAGAATACCATTCTGCCTTTCAGCTGCTTTAAAAACACGACAGCCCTTCAATCCCCTCTTCCGTCTAAACTGCTGATGGTGGATAAATAATTAATCTCCCCGCTTTGGACTTCTTGCTTCAGACACTAATCATGATCAATGATAGTTTGTAACGGGAGAAACGTGTCAGTCTATTTTGATTTAAATCACTTACTGGAGACCCCCGGGTGGCAGCGTGGTCAAATGTGCTTACCTTTACACATCACTCACAACTTACCTGTGTCCGCGTGGTTGTAATATTGATTGATTGATTGATATCTTTATATCTTCCATATATTGCGAAGAGTACAATCAGTATTACTGATAAAACAGTGTAAAATAGAAAGTACAGTAATTAATGGTGAGAAACAACGTACATTGACGCAATACAATATATAAATAAATGTATATATGGTTAACATTGACCATGAGAGCTGAGGAAAATTAAATGAGTATATCTTCAGACCGTAGTTTGTTTTTTTTTTTTTTTATATATTTCCTAGACTTTATAATAGCGGAATTAACATTTTCACGGACACAACTGTCACGGTTGCAAGGTAGTTTTTACTTATTAAAAAATTCATTACCAAATCAGTGTGAGTGTGTGATTTGGATTTTTAACGTAGCTTTAACAATTGTTCAGTCATATCGCTACGGCGTCTGCAGTGTGGCAGTATAGTGATTTCTAGCACTGGGGCACCATGCCGCAAACATGTAGCATGATGTCCCACCCAGTCATATTATCCTGACACCAGGCCGACCAGTCTGAACACTAACTTCTTAATGCTGAGCGCCAGGCGAGGCAGATTCTAGTACCATTTTTATGTCTTTGGTATGACTCGGTCGGGGTTAGAACCAGCGACCTCCCGCATCCAAGGCGGACGCTCTAACCATTAGGTGCCAGGAGTTGTCTCAAATCAGTTATTGTTTCCTTCATATTAAAAGAATTAAAATGGTTATCAATTGCTATGATATAAATACTACCGATAATGAACCAGCCAGAATAGATATTGTTAATAAACCAAATTATAGAGTTACTGACAAACTTGTTGCTAGGAATACGTTCGATGTAGTCAAAAGTTTCTTGTACATTTTCTCCACATGGAAACAACAGTTAAAACACATATCAGATGTAAACACATCAACTGTTCATTAATTAAAAGAATTAACAAATCACTTGTCACCAATTTTAAGATATTAGTCACCAAACTCAATATTGGACATTGAATCTAAGTTCATGCAAACATGCACCTCAAGTTTATTAATAATCACACCAAAACTTGTCACGGTCTTGTGTAAGAAAACTATATACGAATGTAAAATGATCAACCACTGAGGGGCAGACTGTTTGACAACGAGTACATGCGGATTTTTCCAAAGATGAGAAACAAAAATTGTCACAATGTTGGCAAGAAGCAAACAGGAGATCCCTGAATTTTTCTTTCCAACTTCCCAAGGGTTACTGACAAACTTGTTGTTAGGAATATGTTCCATTGCCATTAAGCAATAACTTCTTAAAATCGACTAAGAGAAATGTTTTCATGAAAAGCATTGTCATATAAAAGATGGAAGTGGAATTTCACAACCATACAACGCCCGGGGCATTGCAGTAGTTTCATACAAGATATAAGCTGTGGACGGATTAAATACATTCTTATTTACCAAAATATGAATAAAACTGAAGGAGGTACTTACAAGTTTATATATAGCTTCTCTAAGTTTGGTATCTTTTCTACTATACTTCTACATATTAACAACCAAATGTCTACATGCTTCTGTTTCGTGAACACTCTCAAAACCCAATAATCATTGTATATTGTTTCTTTTGTAGTCAGACGAGTTTTCGTTGAACACTACAGTGTTAGTTTTCTTGGAATTATATTCAAATCTCCACATTACAGAGTTAAAGCCCACCAACAAATCCATTACAACACTAAGTTGTTGCAACCTGTTTTTAATTTGTTCACTTTGCTCTATTTTTTGCTTTTCTCTAACAGACGATGTTGGTCTAGGTAGTTCCGCGATGAGGTGAGTATCTTCGCTAGCCGAGGGTCATCCATCCAACTTGTTCCCAAATAATGTGGGACTAGGTAGTGTCCAAGGGTTCAGCTCCTTTCAGTCAATTTCTCAGGACCCCTGCGCAAAAAGCCCAAATAAAGCCAGATCCGATTTTCCTAGAATGTCCCATTCTCGAGAAAAATCTCATTTCAAAGATCACATACTGCTTTATGATTACTGGATCAAACCTACATTTAGAAAAAAGGTTGGTTTTTTTACCTCAGGGCTTGCATCTCTCTCTCTTTCAACCGTCGTCGCTCGAGCTTCACACGAATGTGTACCCCTCAAAGAAACAAAATTAAGAATAGCTTAAAGCCCCAATGTCACAGTTTATAATAAATTTCGCCATTCTCGGATGTAACTAAAAATCGGAAGGAAGGAAATGATTTTGAAAAAAAAAATATCTGACATAGACTGTTCTTTGAAATAGTCAAGATGTTAGGTTCCAACGACGTTCAAATATTTAGTTTAGAATTAAATGGTGCCATCCCTCAATTCAGTCTACGAAGTTCGCAATTCCGTTCTTGTTCGTGAGTGTTCCAAAGGTAGTGATGTGATACATTCGCCAAATCCCATTAGTGAATACTCGAAAAATAACAACATGCGCACGTGGCGCACAGATTCGAGAGAGAATGAAAAGAGGCAAGTTCACATTATTTTAAGCGAATCTGAGAAGAAAAAACATGCATTAGATAAAAATAAGACTCGGGTGATTATTGGTGATCAGCTTGGGCACTGGAATGCTTTGAAGGGTGAACTTGAGTAGAAGAGAAGCCAATATAACGTGGCGTTGGCTTCTTATGTTTACAGAGGTGAGGTCATTATATCTTGTGTGCCAGCTTTCGACTAAAATCGGTTGATCCACGGATAACGCCGATCAACATCGGATTAATTCGTACGCATGTTAAAATAATGGACGGGTTTCTCAGTTCGAGGGAAAATTACATGACTCGTAATGTGACAGTAAGAAAACCAGCGCCCATGTTGAAGAAAATAAAAAAACAAACGGCTGAACTCCATTTATCTGACATTCCACTAGAGATACCGCTGCAAGCTACAGTAGAGAAATTTGAAGAGAAATTAAAAATAAAGGTCATAGCAGCAAGACTAGATACGATCCCTTTAACCAAAATTTTTAATGGTATACGGATACTAGAAATTGAAAAGACTAGATTGACAGAAGTTAAAAGAGCCTTTTTCTTGAATGGCTTCCTCACCAAATCATGGTATAAGGGTTGTATATATAAAAGGAAGTGTAATCGTTGTGGTCAAACTGGACATGCCCCTCAAAAATGTCCAAAAAACTCACAGAATCAACACGAAGTGAGACAAATAAAGGCAACGAATGCAACAATACCACCATCCCAGAGACACCGGTTTCCAAGCAAAGATCAGGGAAAACACTAAATCAGCAACAAATAGGCCTACAACTGCAACAAGATAGAAGAAAAGGAAAGGGAAATGAGGTAAAATTAACAGAAATAGATCGACAAACGAAAGGAGTACAGGAAAATAAACAACAAGAGAAACAAAAATTACAAGTACAAATACCATCCGAAGTACTCACAGTAGAAATCCAAAGAACATTTTTGACACCTATAACAACAAAAGAGCAACAACAACAACCAAGACAAAGGCTGAACCAGCAACAGCAAAATCAACAACAACACGTAAAGAGAAAGGTACTAGAGAATAAGTCACAGGAAACAAACCAGGGACAAACAGGAATAGTAGAAAAAGAAAATCAAGGGAAACAGAATCAACAATTTCCTGGGACAACAGAAACAGGGATATTAGCAGCAGGAATCCAAAGAATCAATTTGTCAGAAACAGTAATGAAAGAACAACAACAACAATCAAGACATAGACAACAACAACAACAACAACAACAACAACAACAAAAATAAAGAGTCGACAAATCCAGGCACAGGAACCAATAACAGGATTACAAATAACCCACTCTACAGACACAACAACAACAAAAAAGCAGAACAAGAGAGGGAAACAGAAAGGGGCAAAGGAGAGAGAGAAGAAGGAAACAGAAAGAAAAAGAACAAGAAAAAGAAGAAAGCCAAATGATAGAAGAGATGGAAGAGTATTTTCTCAAAGTGCGTGAAGATGAATACGTGGACGATTGGTGATGGAGAGAACCAATATAAAAAAAAAATAAAATAAAAAAAAATAAAAAAAATAAATAAAAGAAAAATATATAACATATTACACAAACATTACAGAACAAAAATAAATATAATAACACAATATATACCATTAGACAAACATTACAGAAACAGGAAAAAATATACAATAGCACAATCTTTACATGTAGGGCAGGAGGGCCTCCCTAAATGGTCTGAAAAGATCAACCAGGGAGAGCTTTTAATGAAACCCAACAACCAATATCTTTCAAGATTCTGTATTATTCATCTGATTCGGCATATACGACTTTTTTCCATTAACGGCGGCATTGGGACTTTAAGAACTCGAAACAATATCCTGATCGTTCTTTGGATACAGATACAGCTTACATAAGAATACGAAAAGCAAACGACCAGACTCCATATCTGCTAGAATAAAAGGAAAAATGCTCTTCAGATATGGGGAAACTTTTAGTAAAGTTATTTTGGCCTAAAGCGGTTTACTGCAGAAACTAGTAAACGATGGAACATTGATGGTTATTACCGGACAGAATCTGATGAATAAGCATTCATCCCAATTTCCCATTTATCTACTGCTTTGTTTGTCTCTTTCCGGCATAAATATGGGGATTAATCTAATATACTTTGTACATTTGAGGAACTACTTAGGTTCGTCGACTGATGTTGATGCTATTTGTCTACCGCCACTATTGACCAGGATACGGTTTGGCCATTACGAATAACCCATGGAAAAGGGCGGAGTGACCATCTTGTAGCATGTTAAATACTATAATGACTCTAATCTTTTAGAGACTGATGATGATCGCACAGATGGAATCAGATTATGATTAGCTTATAATACGTTTGTGGTTCATGCTATAGCTGTTACGAGCAGAAAGACTCCACATTTTTAACTTCAAACCCTTCGTAATGCTGTATAGTAATACTGATTAGAAGGGATCGCAGTAAACCATGATTAAGAAAAGGCAAGAGTCTGTTCTTAATGAAAACGTTTATGATCAAAAAGACATATTTTATGCCAGTTACGAAAATGCGAAAACAATCTTTCGAAACCTTTCTGTCAGATTATTTTAAACAAGAAAACGATCCCTGGATAGGTTCCCTGAGGTAGACCTCAAAAACCAATTTTGGAGAGCTCTTAATTTAAGAAAACAGAAATCTAAAAGACGGTTTGAAATGCAATTTTGCGATATTGATTCTCATGCCCCTACGTATATTGTTGATCAGTGGGCGTTATACACTCTATACTTTTAAACTTCGTATCCCCACCCACCTCCTTCCCGGCCCGGCCCCGAAGTTAAACAATAAGTATAAGGATTTTCACAAGGAAGTTAGTGAAATCGAGGTAACATGGAATGAGTCCTCCAGTAGTGTTGAGTCAGATTACATCACACACGATGAGCTTTCTTTTGTACTTTCTGACATTAAATTGAGAAAGGCAGGTGAAATAGATAATACAAATTATGAGCGTCTTACAGACGGGTGAAATGCAATTAGATCCGTCTTGTTTACTCTTTTCAACTCTATTTTGATATTTCTACATGTTTCTGATAAGCTAAAATAAGATCTAATTTTAACACTCTTTAATGGAGGAAACAAGAAAACGTGATCATAATAATTAACGCTCTTTAATGGAGGGAACAAAAAAACGTGATCATAATAATTAACGAGCAATGACGCTTCTTCCAGTTAGTTGTAAGGTTTCTGAAAAGATTTTATTAAATAGAATGCATATTGATCTTAAATATTTTGAGTTTTCAGTTAATCCTCTCCAGGGGTGGTGAACTGGGTGGGGGTGGGGGTGGCTTTCAAAATGGTATGGGTTGTAGCATAACCTCCTTGAGTACTTGAACTAGTTTGTTATGTTAAGTAAAACCAAAGCAAGTTGTAGGCAGCTATTCTTGAACAAATAAAGCTTCTTATTACTTGCGACATGATGGTATGTTTTACAAAATGACGCCATATTGGTATCCATTTCAGAATACAGAAAGAGATTACCAGCTTATCGTTGAATATGTATAAAAGAGTTTTTCTGTCTAAATGAATTTCTGGAAGATTTCCGGTTTTAAAGAGATACAAGCCAAGGTGGCATATTATCCCCGAGGCTTTACATTGTGTTTATAAAAGAGCTTCTTGATGTATTAACAACGTATACACACGGTTTTGTATTCTCTGATAATCCTTGCCCGTGTCCTACAACAGCAGACGATAAACTTTCTTTTTAAGTCTTTCGAAGTCAGGCTTGGATCAGTTACAGCTTATATTTAACGAGTACTCTATTAAGTGGGGATCTGGATATAATTCCAAGAAAACTAACACTGTAGTGTCAACAAAAGAAACAATAGCCAATAGTTCTTTAGCTTTTGAGAATGTTTAAGAAACAGAAGCATGTAGACATTTATGCATTAATTTATCTATATATAGCAGAATATATACCTAACTTAACGAGGCTGAAGATTAATTTGCAAATACGTTATTCAGTTGTATTAATATTAGAGTAAATAAGAATGGATTTAATCCGCGCACAGCTAAGATTTTGTATGAAAATAGTGCAATACCCCGAGCGTTGTTTGGTTGTGAAACTTGGTTTAACCCAAGCCGTCAGAGTATAGTTCTGTTATAGAGAGGCCATCGATTTACTGCTAAGGAGATGCAATATATCTATAGATATACAACAACAGATGTTGCATTAAGCCTGTTATGTATTTTATCAATTCAAGCTGACGTTGATTTAAAAACATTCTTTGAGAAACTTTGCAGGATGTTGCAGTTTATTTTGCAAAACAATTATTTTACTCCGTTTTTATAGCTATCAGATTACAAAATTGCAAGTCAGATAACCTGGCTTTATTCCAGAAATTGGATAAATTTAATCTGAAAGACGTCACAGAATCACACATTCTTCAAGCTCGATTCCCGGTCAATAAATCTGAAGGGAAAAGTATTGTTAAATTCTAAGTCCTTTCTAACATGAAAATGCTTTGAAAGCTAGACTTTACAAAGAAATTTCCCTTTGTCGATTCGAGAAGATATTGCTGAATGTCAGTTTGATTCAATCTGGAATAAGGGAAGTGGGAAAAAAATCCAGGTTCTCTCGAATGAGCTCATTGCCAAAATTGTGACAAAGTTTTTCTCATCTTTGAAAAAAATCTGCATGTACTCGTTGTCACACAGTCTGTACCTCAGTTGATCATTTGGTATGGTTGTTTGTTGTTGTTGTTGTTTGTATTTTTTTTTATATAAAAAGACCGTGGAAAGATTTGGTGAGTACTACTGATAAACTTTGCGTGCGTTTGTACGTGCACTTAGATTCAATGTCCAATACAGATTTGGTAAATATTCTCGTACGCGTGATGACCCCTAATTTGTTCATTCTTGTAAGCAGTGAGCAGTTGATGTTTTTCCATCTCGTGCTTACTTTAACTGTTGCTTAACAGTTACTTAAACTCCTTCATTTGCTTTCAGAAAAGTCATCCCCTACGCCGAATAAAAAAAAAGAAACAAAGACCCAAATAAAATTCGGTCATCCTTTCATAAACAGTCTCAATCAGGAGTAAAAATCTCAGCTCAGTATCTCGACTGTTTGTAAACTGGTACAGGATTACTAACTTTTTGTAATATACTATAGGATTGCTGGATTAATGCACATTTTGAAACAAACTAGCTGTTTCGGGGCTTGTCATGGGATAACAACTCAAACTTTTGGGTTTTTAAAACAATCTAACAGCGAGACAAAATGATAAGCTGATTGCAAACTCAAGACGAAAAGTTTAATGCCTGCGGGGTCTAATTTTTATATTAGACATCATTTACATTTACATTTTTCTCAACAAAAAAACGAATTTGCGACAGGCGATTAGTCATGTCTGCAGCGTGTGCATAGCGAATTTCTGCTTACTATAACACTCCAAAAATGGAAATTTTTCATTACATTCTTTTAAATTACTGCACAAACTTTATCCTATCAATTTAGCTTATTCTAAAGATATATTTTTGTGTCAAGGTAGGTACCACTTACTAAAAGCTACCCTCATTATATTGTCCCGGAGAACGAACATAACATGTCTTTTGACAAAAATAAACTAATGTTCCGTCTGCATGCTAGATATTCTAAGGACAAATCTCAAAAAGCCATGGACTTAATACGATTGGGGAGCAGACCAGAAGGTCTAATTCTGGTCAATCAGGACTGTAGTTAAAATTAAACAAGAATATGGATCAGCTGTGAACGGATCAACTTGCAGATCTTGCATGCATATTCATGATCCGATACACGATTAGTGTCTTTGAGCATTTAGCACTTGTCTTTGATCATTTATGACTTGTCTTTGATCATTTATGACTCCCCTTTCAAAAAGCTTTCATGCTGAGACAAATGAAAACTCGCTCTGAGACAAACAGAACTGATACTACCAAAGTAATATCTAACCCATCCAATACCGCATGTATACTACCCATCTAATCTCTAACCCATCCAATACCACATGTATACTGAGGCCCCGAGTGGCCGAGTGGTCAAAAGCGCTCACTGTTACGGGATCATTGCCATCTCACCCCTGTCTGCGTGGGTATGTGAGAAAGCTTGCCAGTAGCTTCTCGTGGGTCAGTGGTTCTTTCTGGGGTTTTCCCGGGTTCTTCCTCCGCCGTTAACACCGCCATGTATAGTCTATCCTGTGCTGAAAATGGCGTTAAATCAAACAACAACAACCGCATGTATACTACCAAACTAATCTCTAACCCGTCCGATACCACATGTATGCTACCAAATTAATCTCTAGATCGACCAATACCGCATGTATACTACCAAAGAAATCTCTAACCCATCCAATACCGCATGTATACTACCAGTCTAATCTCTAACCCATCCAATACCGCATGTATGCTACCACACTGCTAAACTCTACATACTTAGATCACCGCAATGGTTACTGACCACAATCCCAACAAAAAATTTCTGTGCCTTTTCAAAATGTCTTCCAAAAAGTCCCACTTTTTGCAGAATAAATTCAGTGAAATCAGTTACCAGACGCCATCATCTCTATCCGGTTATCGGGTGAATCCTCAGTCATCACCGAAATTACAACCAATTACTGATCTCAAATCTACATCGAAACCTCTTTTAAAATAAACAGATTTCATCGTCTTTTCGGAACAAAAACCCTTGCAAAACCTTTAATTTGACAACTCCTTGATATTCAAAAACTTACAGGAAAAAGATTGATCATAAAATGTTGACAAAATGTTCTGCACTGTTGGTGGCCAGATCTCATTAGAACTAGAAGCAACAAACCGGCAGATAAAGCAATCAAATCACGATATTTATGACTTTGATGTGTGTGTGTGCGTGTGTATGACCATTTTTGCATTATACGTAAGACTTGCGTAAACTCGTGCGGTTCCTCATGCCTCATATCTTTTAGTAGTTTCATTCAAACTTTTAAAGGAGAGCCATAGGTTGGAACTGAGGTAACGATGAGTGGGCGGGATGATTAACTGACTAAATACATTAAGGAATGATGCAGAGTCACTGCACTTAAAACTTGATTAATTACTATACTGTTTGATAAAATTTAAATAATACATACTTTAATAATTTTATTTACGACTGACCTATCAGTAAATCCGCCTTCGAAGATCATGTAATCGATCCAGTGCATCCTGCTTCCCCAGCCCCCCGCCCCCCCTTCGGCCTCAGTGCCGGATTAAACCCTGTGGAGGCCCCTAGACAGTCGAAATCTCAGGCCCCCCCCCTCCCCCGCAAATTATCTCCTAATACTTTCAAGACCAAATCAATTCAATATTATTTTGATCCGTTGTCGCGGGGCCCCTAAAAGGCGTGGGGCCCATAGGCCGGTGTCTACTCTGCCTATTGGATAATCCGGCACAGCTCCGCCTCCTATGGACCAGGCCTCCAAAAATAAGATGGACGTGGCTAAACATCGAGTATTATTTGGCTGATGAACAGGTAACATGGTGGCATTTCACTGAACATGAACTTTCGGTTATTGTTTTTTCTTCGATTAGATTTTACAATAAATTTAGTCATTTTCATGCCAGGGGCATTCACAATTCAAATTGCTTAAGCTTCATCCCTCATAATGACAAATACGTTTTTCTTTATATCTTCTTCTAGTAATTAACGGAAGAATTGATGATGAATGGTTGGATGAACTGACGCATTTGGCGATATCGACAATGGCATACAACCAATCAGCCAGCCTCACACTCAGGGCATGTGACATGCTTATTCACAAGCTGACACGTGAATATTTTCGGTCGAACTCCATACTCGACAAACATAGTGTTAAAATGCTGACTGTTACCACGTTCATACGTATACTGTGTATGTATAATGTGTTTGCTTATATTATAAGCAAATGATAAATTCTGCTGTTTTCGTTGTCTCTGAAATTTTTAATATAAGTTTAAGTATCTGATGGAAAAGTAAATGGACATTATACAAAAAAAAATTTCTTGTACTGTCGAGTCTTAATTAAATTCAGAGTTTACGTCAGTGACGTCACTAGGGTTTGTGTCACCCAGTGCGGTAACTCATGCTGTCACCCCCATGG
>JAECUM010003214.1:0-12125 GCA_016617855.1 Megalonaias nervosa | reverse complement strand
TGGTATATATATATATATATATATATATATATACCGTCGTTAGATTTTAATTACCTTTCATCTGTTTTCGTTGTCATACATCATTTGCACTCCCCGTTGATCTGGAAACTTTATTTATCACCGTTACTATTTTATCGTTTTAGCTTCAACTGTTTGGTTTCGTATCGACCAGCGATACGAAACCTTTTACCACTTTTAAATAATGAAAGATATAACCTTTTGTATGGCGCTAAATAGCCTCATAGTGCTCGTGCGCCGTAAAAAATTCAATCAACCAATCAACCAACCTTTCATCTGTTTTAGTTGTCATACATCATTTGCACTCCCCGTTGATCTGGAAACTTTATTTATCACCGTTACTATTTTATCGTTTTACCTTCAACTGTTTGGTTTGGTATCGCTGGTCGATACGTAATCTTTTACCACTTTTAAATAATGAAAGATATAACCTTTTGTATGGCGCTAAATAGCCTCATAATGCTGGTGCGCCGTAAAAAATTCAATCAACCAACCAACCAACATACATCATTTGCACTCCTCGTTGATCGGGAAACTTTATTTATTTATAACCGTTACCATTTTATCGATTTACCTTCAACTGTTTGGTTTCGTATCGCTGGTCGATATGAAACCTTTTACCACTTTTAAATGATGAAAGATATAACCTTTTGTATGGCGCTAAATAGCCTCATAGTGCTGATGCGCCGTAAAAATTCAACTAACCAACCAACCAACCAACCAAATCCACTTCGCTGAACAAGGAATGGATGAAATTGTTGACGGGAGCTACTCTGGCATCGGCTCCCGGATTGGTGTTGTCGGTTTTGATCACTTTCAGTTTCAGATACAAGTAACTGCTATTCAGATCGATGTAATCTTCGGGTTGTCCTTTGATTTCAAACTCGACGGGAGCTGAATCCGTCAAAGAGGAGACAGGATGAAATTCGACCCACTGGGATTCTTGCATCGTCATCATTGTGGGTGGCATGGCAAACAGATCCAGTTCCGACTTGGAACAAGCACAGGACTCTCGGTGCATCAGTTTGTTTTTTTAATAATCAAAAACGTCTAAGTCTCGGACAGTTTTTATTTTCTTAGTCTTTCTAGCTGTAGGGGTGTGAAGTCCTCTGAAGGGGTGTTTTCGTCGTCTTTTTCTGCCTTGTCCTTGCTGTGGTGTCAGGGAAGCAGGACTGCCTGACTCGGCATTGTCCAGGGCATTTATAGGAGTTTCTCTCCTACCCAAATTGTCTTTGCCCGTTTGAAGCAAAACATTTTTGCCTGCTCTCAAGAAGCTTCTTTGGGGTTTTGTTTGTCAATGATGACATTTTGGAGAAATTCTTTACCTTGCGTCAACGCGGGATCTTTTAAGGCGTGCAATCCCCGTGTCACCATCGGTTTTAAAACGGGAGTCACTGTACGAAAGGCCGATTTGTGCATATCACCTAAACCATGTCCTCACTGTCGAGCGACTCCTTGGTACACAGGATACGTGACTGACAACAAGTTAGAGTAATCGTTTTCGAAAATGGAGTTTCACTGTGACTTTCCCTTTGGTGAATGGAATATTTTGTCCCAGATCTCCTTTTATAGTAATGTTGACAGTGTCGAAATACGACTTACTGACGAGTAAATAGTGAGGATGTACAAATTCGCGGTGAACGTGATAGGTGTTTCCACCTTCCTCGTCAGCAGCCGTGGCAGAATCCACTTCGAAAGGAATGACTGCAGTAACGGTACGGAGGTGTGTCCCACCACGTTGTACTCCACCACATCGGAGTACACAACGATCAAATTCCGTCCTTGGTTCATTTCTACAGGGAATCGAAAATATTTCGCAAAATCCAAGTTACCTGCCATGGCTGGTATTTCGTTTCTAATCTTGATCAACTTTGGGTCTCCATCCAAAATGTCATACAATTCAGGACAAAATGTAATGGCCAATACTTTGTCCTCTGAAAATTTCATCCTTACGCGACGAGCTATTTTGTGGTACTCGATCGTGACACTTCTGGCTTTCTCCAAGGCTTTACCAAACATGAAATTGAACCTGTCAGCAACGGCGTTCACCAAATGTTGACCACTAAAATAATAGCCGTAGGAATTTTCAACAGATAAGTGGTTCGTTTAGTTTTGGGGTCTTGTGATTTCATAAAGTCAGCTACACTAGCGCGTTCATCCATGGCTTGTTGTACTTGTTCGTCATAAACTTCTACCGTAAAAGTGTTTTAATTTTCGACGATGTTATTGATTTGTGTAGGGTGAATCATTTCCACCAAAGCCACTTCCCAATGGGCTTCTTGATCCAGTTGAATGGCTTGAGGTAATCTGGCCGAGAAACAGCACAAAGTGTTATTGGGAAACAGCTCCATGGAACTGTCACTGGGTAACGTTAAGTAAAATTGGCTGTTCATAATTCCACAGTTCTAGTGTCCGAAGAGTCACTGGAAGTCAGAGCAGTGTCTAAAAGAGGATGGTTAGGGTGACTGTTGGAAGGGGGACTAACATTTGACACAAGACTCCCGTTGTTGTTTCCGTTAGAGGAATATTTCAGAGACGGATTGCGAAGAAGGTAACCAATGCAGCTGCTAAGTAAAATGGTCCACAATTGTTTGTCTCCTTGTTGCAAACTCAAATTGGCAATGGCAGCACCGATGACACAGTACACCACAAAGATTTGGCAGAAAAAGACGATTTGCGTTTTAGGCACACGTTCTCCACACCACACCCACAAGGGTTGCTTTTGTAGATCTTGCATAGAAGAACTGGGGGAAGGAGTGGTCACTCCAGTAGCTGAGGCTGTGTTGAAGGGCATGATGGTCACTTCTTTTTATAGTCGATGAGTTGCGAAGCAGCGATCCAAGAGTCAAAACTGGGAGGATATCCTTTCCAACGTACTTTGACTTCTTCGACACGTCGTTTTCCCACTTTACGAGTTCTTCGATCGAGAATGCTTTCGATCTCGTACACGTCTTCTTTTTTGGTCACTCGTTGTAACTGGGGCAAGTGAAACGTTCCTTTTAACACTTCCCCGTTCATGTCTTCCAATTTATAGACAGGAGGATAACGGCCACGCACTATTTCAGTGACACGAAACAATTCGGTGGTCCAGTTGAGTAAGTAACCTTTGTCGAAAGTGCGTTTGGTTTTGCCAATGCGTACCCAATCTCCTGATGCCAACACGCCACCTTTCTTGGGGACAGTCACTGTTGGGGACGTACCAAACAGACGCTCGAAGACGGCCACTTCGTTGTCAGCAGTCACTTCTTGGGGGACACGCCCAATGCTCCGATGGTAAGACTGGTTGTACGATTGGACGAGGTGTGGCAAGACGTCGATGTACTTGAGAGTGAGTTGATGCGTAAAATATTTCCACATGCGTTCTTTCAAGGTGCGTTGAAAACGTTCCACGATGCTAGCTTTGGTTTCGGGATTCTCGGTGGTGAAAAAATGAATGTCACGTTTCTTCAGTTCTTTTTGGAAAGCTTGGTTCAGAAATTCGGTGCCTTTGTCAGTTTGCCATCGAAGAGGGTGACGACCGCTTTGTTTCAACACCAGTTGGAGGGCTCGCACTAACTCACTGCTCGATTTGGAAGTCAATGGTACGACCCAAGCAAATTTGGAAAAGACGTCGATGACACAAAATAAATATTTGTAGCCACGATTGTAGGTGGCCAAATGAGAGACATCGGCTAAGTCGGCTTGCCATTGGTGATCTATACCCTCTGCTTGGGTGCGACTTCTGGAAAATTTTCGTCGAATGGGTTTGTGTAAGGTGTACGTGGCTTGTTCTTGTAACCATCGTTGCACATGAGGTAAACGGATACTTTTCAGTCGAGTTTTGGCAGCACGATACAATTTCTGAACTCCGTAGTAACCTGCGGGATGGACTGGATCGTAGTAAATGCTGGCTAACGCCTTCTCCATTTTTTAATAAGTGATCCACTCTTCACTGATGCTACTCTGAATGGGACGAGGGGGTGGTTTAGAAACGGTTTTACGTGTCCGATGTACCACAAGTGTAGAAGTAGCAGCAGGCAGGGTGAACCCTACAAATTGGTTTTGAGCAAGTTTTTCATAAAATAAAGGTTCCTACAGAGGCTGAAAAATAAGGTCAATAACGCTAAACCGAACCTCCTAACTTTTATTATTACCGTATAGTTTGAAAAACGAATAATAAATCGTTTGGGTTAGCTCATTTTTATTATTTTATTTTTGATTTTTTGTTTTTTCTGTTATAGTGCGTTTAGTTTACTCGCGGTCACTCAATTTTTGTCATTCACCCTGCCTGCTGCTGTAAATTAAATAGTCAGTATAAATATTATTAATATGGTTGTCATCGGAGAACCTCATTCAGCTAGATTAGCACGAGAACGACTAGAAGCAATTAGAAAATATTTACCTGTTCGTTATGCTGTCAAGCAACAATTACAAGAACGACAAGAATCTCATGTTGAATTTGAAGAGGATACAAAACAATTATTTAAACCAATTATAGAGACAACTAAACCTCTTCTTCCTGTTTTAGAGAAAACCGCTGAGGCAACTGGAAAAATAGCAGAAAGAACAAAACAGACAAAAAAACTTTTACGTGGACTTCCAGTTGAAATTGCTGCTGCTCAGCCACCGAGGGATATACCAGAATTAATTGAAGGTGATTCGAGTGTTCCCCCTGTTAAACCAAAAACATCAAGAAAAAAATATGAAAAAAAGCCAGTAACCAAACTTTCCGCAGCGGGTCTTATTTACGCTCGTGATGATCCTATTGGAGTTGCTGCTATAGGATACGCTAATCGTGATCTTTATTTAGATCCGAATGCTCCTGATATTCCAAGAAATAAATGGAATGCTTTTATATTTCGAACCGTTAACGAAATAACCAAAATTACCGGTAAACATCGAGATAATTTTAAAAAATTTGAGGATGATGTTAAAGAACATGAAAAGGAATTTATTCGTAGAGGTATCAATGATATTGAACAGAGAGCAATATTGGAAGAAAATTAAAAGAAATAGAAGAAGAAGAAAGAGAAAAATTTTATGAAGAACAACAATCATCATCGCCACCACGTGTACAAACTCCACCACGATCACCACCACTACCACAACAACCATCATTATCATTACCACCGCCATTACAACCAACACCAGAGGAAGCAGCAAAAGGACGAAAAACAAAAGAATCAAAATATTGGTCGCCAGCCTCACAGAAAATTCTAGAAAAACAACAACAACAACCACCACCCCCATCACGACCATCACCACCACCATCACCACCACCACCACCATCACGACCATCACCACCACCATCACGATCATTTTTAACTAAACCGAGCTTCGGAAGACCAAGGGGATTTGCTTCTCTTAGTCGGGAGACAATTGAACGTTATGAAGAGGGTAGAAAGAGAGAAAAAGCAGAAAAACTAAAATACATTAAAGAATTACTTGATAAATCTGATAAGGAAGAATTAATGATACATCTGGAGGACGTGAGAGAATATAAACAGTATCTGATGGAACGATTATCAAAGGAGAAATATAAGATTCCTAGAGAAGATTTACAAAAAAGAATAACAGAATATGAAGAATATGAAGAAAAACTGAATTTAGGTTTAGAAAAACTTTCTACTGGAAGTGGTCTCTCTACCGGAGGTGATTTTACTCTATGTCCTAATAACGTTATCTCTGACGTTGATCGACTAGAAATCCTCATCGGAGGAAAACGAGCTGGTAATAATTCTCCAGAAATAATTAATGAGGCGGCTGATATTTGCAGACGGTTATTTACTGGTGGTATCATGGACGTTGATGTTTGTCAGTCTCTTATTAATGAAAGTGCCGATGACTACTACAGTGACTAAGTACGTAATTAAATACAATTACTATAATAAAATGATCGTATATAGTACTCACCGTGGACCAACTATGGTCAGGGTAATAAACTCACGATTACCAGTATACAAGACAACCTACGGAGATGGACTAGGTGATGTTGTTCAGGGTCTATTTAGAAGGATAGCCCCAAAAGCAATACCGATCGCAAAGCAACTGGGAATGAAAGCTATTGATGTTGTTCGTGAAAAAGGTATTGGTGCTATGGGTAATGTTGCTAGTAAAGCATTTTCAGCGATTAAAGATAGACTAACACGATTAATACGACGAAAACCTCAACCTGTAAAATTACCTAGTACTGAAGTAATGCCTGCAAATGTCAGTAAAATAATAAATCAAGTTGCTAATCAAAAACTAGCAGAGTTGGCTGATGTACCAATGTCAGAAAAAGAAAAAAATATAACCGCTAGTCTGATAGCAGGAAGTGGTCTCACTTCCCGAAGTGGTCTTCGTTTTAGACGATAATAATATAATAAAGATGTTTAAACGTATATCTGATCCGCATTTGACATGGACGCACCAGTACTTAAAGATGAGTCTGTGCGTGATTATCAATATTATTCTTATGACGCTCGAATTCCAGATCAACGTGGACGAATTGAACTACAAGTTCAGGATACAAGTAGGTATTTCTTACCCGCTGAGGCTTTTATTGAAGTAGAAGGTGAAATTTTAAATAACGCTGCTCCTGCAGCACCAGTAGCATATGGAGCTAATATTATTGTTGGTTTTGTTAATAATGGTATTATGGCGTTATTTGACAGCGCTACGTACATGATTGACGGAAAAAATATTGAATCAATTCAGAAGGACGTTGATGTTGCTACAACGATATTAGGCCTTGCAAGATACAGCGACGATTATTCAAGATCGGCTGGCCCGTCAATGATGTTTGCAAAGGATACAACTGATTTTCCAGAAAGTAGAAACGTTAATGTAGGTGATGTGAGAGCTGCAGGAGGAGCTGCAGATGCACCTGCAGTATTATCGATGAATGCAAATTTTAATTTAGAATTTGCAGTACGTAAATCAATGTTAAAAGGTGATAGGAGAGCATTTTCATGTGCAATTCCACTTTCACATATATTTGGATTCTGTAGAAATGTCAGGAAAGTCATCTTTGGAGCTAAGCATACAGTTGTACTTGTGCGAAAAGCAACCGATAATGATGCAATCTGGCGACCTGGTGTAGTTGATGCTGGTAGAGTAATTCTTACGAAGCTTTCATTGTGGATGCCGGTGATGACTCCATCAATATCTGAAGAAGATCGTCTACTCTCTTTTATGAATCAAGGTGGTAAATCAGCGTTGTCATGGTTAACGATGACCACAGATGCTATCCAGCGTAATATTAATGGTTTATTTACATGGCAAATAGCTTCTCAGCAAGGTGTTTCTGCACCGCGACATATATTTATTGTGCTTCAAAATGCTGCACGAGTAAACGATCAAGATGAAAGCATAATGATATTTGACAAACTTGGTGTTTCCGAGGTTTCTTTAAGGATAAATGGACATCAAGAACCATCCGAGGATATATTGTTGAATTTCGATCAAAATCATGTAGCACGTGCATATCATCGATTAATGACGTTCATGGGACGTGATCAAAATATTGATACTGGTTTACAAATATCACAGTTAGATTTTACAACTTTATATCCGATTTATTACTTTTCGTTAGAACATTTAGATTTGACCAGACAGTCAGTAGTTGATATACATTTTCGAGCTCATGTTAATAGAGATATTGGAGCTATCCCTAATTACAGAGCAATTGCTGTCATACTCAGCGATAAATCGATGTTACTTGAAGGTGCTGGTGGACGAATGAGAGTCGTTGATGCTCCAGTAGAAAACATGTAATTAGATCGTTTATGAATATTATAATGTCGTATAATCACGTTAGTGTTAGTCTGACTCCTGGTCAGATTAAAAGGATACAATCAGCATCAAAAAATAACTGTGGATTAAAAATATCGCTAAAGAAAGATCAGATGAGCGGTTCAAATAAATTATCTCTTACCGAACGTCAGCTCGGGCATTTCAATGAAGCCAAAAAATCAAATAAAGGTATAAAACTTAATCTTTCTGCGGGTGCCATTAAAGATATTATTAAGACGGGTGGTATATTTCAACTTCTTGCTGCTATACCAGCATTAATAGCCGCTGCAGCCCCAGCTGTTGCAAAAGCAGCTGCATTAGGCGCTGTTGGAACCGCTGCTGGAATGGCATTAAAGAAAGCAACAGGAAAGGGAATCAAAAAAAAAGGGAAGGGGTCTAAGATTACCAGGGACTCCACATTCATGGTACGGAAAAGGCCTAAGATTACCAGGGACAGTTTACTAATATCTCCTATGTCCAATTTTGATTTACTAGATGCTGCTAAAAAATTAAAAATAAAAAACTTCAGAGGAGTTTTCATGCGTGATCAATTACCAAAACAACCAAACAATATTGAAACCGGTATTATTAATCTCGATGAAAATTCTGGTCCAGGCACGCATTGGGTCGGATATGCAATTGATCCACGTGGAATTATTTATTTTGATTCATATGGACTAGCTCCACCAAAAGAATTCTTAAAGTATATTAGCGGCTATCAAAGTACTCCAATATGGTATTCAACATTACCTACACAAACATTAACTGATCCACCAATATGTGGTCGAGAAGTACTTAACGTACTTGATGCTGTATCAAAATCAACAAAACCACCCCACAAAGTTGTACATGAATATACTACGACGTCACATTTAAACAGACATTAGTAAATATAATGGTGGATATTTATGGAAGATCTTCTCGTGGTAAAGGTCATCAGCAAGTTGATTTATCTAAATACGCAACTCTCGATCAGCTCAGAAATGAAATTGATGATTTATTAAACATAACCAGTGTGGATCAAAACGAAGTAGTTGTTTTTCAGGATAAGGAAGGACGATTAAAAACTAGTAATATACAACTACCAGATGTACTTATACGAGTTCCTAATACTGTTGTTAATAATATAGTTACTTTTACTGATCAGGGTAAAATACAAGATTCCGGTACGTCAGTCAGCGATTATATTAAGAAAGCTGGTGATTCATTTACAGGTTCAATTATTATGAATCAAAATAAAATTATAGGTCTTGGAAACCCAACCGCAGATGCAGACGCCGCAACAAAGAAATATGTCGACGACCAAGAATCTAAGTACGTATTGGTCAACGGTGGCATAATGCGTGCATTTCTCAACATGAATAATAATGGCATTAATAATCTTAGAACACCAGAATATGATTTTGATGCTGTTACGAAAAAGTATGTCGATGATAAGGAAATTCCTATTTCAACTTCGCTAGCTACAATCAATAATGAAATGACTACACTTAGTGTTACTTTTTCTAAACATTTAGAAACGTTCTTAAATTTTCGTAGAAATGTAAACAAATCCATTAAAGATTTTTTTGGTGATCCACCAACCGTTGAAATAAAACTAGCCGACATTAACACGAAACTCAATGATATTGTCAGTGGAATACCTAGTATTGTTCAAAAAACTAATCTGATTAAAATTCCACACGGACAAATTAAAAATATCGTATACACAGTAGCATCAGGATCATCAACATGGACACCACAAAATAAAACTATCAAATATACCGCAGAAGTCACTGGTATTTACAGGCTGTCCGTATTTAGTGATGAAAGATTTGTTATAATTAACAAATATCTATGGCGTCATTCAACTAATTTTCTCTCTGGAGTTGTATCTATAGTGTTAAGTAAAGATGTTGAAGAAACATTTATACTGAGAATAGATGATCAAACAATAACCTCAGTGCCTTATTGGTGGCATTTGGAATTTGTGGCTGAAACACCGCAATTAGTCACTTAATATAACAATAATGGATCAACCTCAGTCTCGCATTGACGTTCAACGTTACAGATGCAATCAAGTATGTGAGCGTCTCACTAAACTAAATAATTTTATCGACTATTATAACACGAAAATAAAAAATACAAAAGGCGTATAGTTGTCATCGATGTAGTTGTTTACTCGGTTTCTGCTGTTATTGCTGGAACAGGATTATTATTATCAACATTGACGATGACAGCACCTACTGTTATAACCATCATTGTTTCAGCATCAACGACTATTGCTGGAGTTCTCGGTATTATACCAAAAAGATAGATACCTGTACAAATGCTAAATTGCACGATTATATGATTAAATTACATACAGTGGCAGATGCATGTTCTAAACTATCTTTGTACATTTCTTCGTGTGTTAGTGATGGTGAAATATCCGATACTGAATTCGCGATGATGATGAAAACCTATGATGACGCTTTTAAGGTGATCGCTAATGATTTTAACGAATTAAATAATAACGATAATAATAATGACAGACAAGGAGTTACTTCAGCAGATCGTCATTAATACAACTCCGTCAAAAACTACTATGATATCGTTAAGTTCGACCAATCCGGAATTTAGTGTCAATTTTCCAACCGCAATTCCTGCAAAAGAAATAGCATTAGCACAATTGCGAGTTTATTATAGATGGCCAAATATTAGATCAAAATCATTTGGTGGACTACAGCCAAATAATTCATTAGTATTTGCGAATAAGAATAAACCGGATGGAAGTCCTGATTGGCAAGTTGTTGCTATTCCAACGGGCAGTTATCAAATAGAACAGATTAATGATGAGCTCCAGCGCAGAATTAAATCTATTACAGGAAAAGAATCAAAAATAGCAATTACTGTCTACCAACCAACACTATCTGCGGTTATTGAAATAAATTCCCCTGATTACTCTGTAGACATTTATCAAAGTTCGATTAGATCAGTATTAGGATGGCCTGAAGATCCACCGGTTTATCAAGGACCACCAGAACCACAGAGATCTGATTTCGTCGTAGATGTTAAAAAATTTATAAAATTTCCAGAATATCGAACAGAAAAAAAATGCTTATCCATGGCGACGATATTTTGGTGATGGAGTTATACATTATATAGATAAAACAGAAACCCATTTTACAAAAATAGTTGATGGTAAAAAGGTAAAATAATAGTACTTGATGTTGATGAAATAAATTCATATGCTAGTACAATTAAGTCTGAACACGGACGTGTACTTAATGATCTAAGAAATTTATTTTCCAGCATTAATGTTTCGTACAGCGAAGATTTAAAAAATCAAATAATTGAAGCAATACAACATTTGAATCAAATTGCTTCAGACCTAGAGTTCATGAATGATATTATTGTTAACAGAGAAAAAAGATTAGTGAACATAGCAGCAGATAAACGCTATAGAGGGTTGTATATAGTTAATGAAGACGGTCCATCTCAGGCTGTTAGACTAAATCTTCTGTTCACAACAGTATTTCTAAAACATTTCGGAATTACGCGAGAACAACTATCAACATTTATAATTTCTGGATTTAACTCTGAAGAGCTAAAGAAATCAGTTAATGATCTTATTGATGAACACTTTAAAAGAATATGTAATTCATGGAAAAAATTAATACCCACACCAACTATTCTTAAATATAATAATGATCCACATGGTGGAGGTCGCCATATCTCACCTGGTATTGTTAATATAACATCTACGATCGCGGTCAATCTGCTATGTGACGTAATTGATGACAGTTATCAAGTAGATCTTTCAAAATCTAACCAGGCACAACAGGGGTATATACTATATTCATTTAGCCCTAAAGATCCGCCAGGGTGGTTAATTGTATCTGAACCAATTAACCCCGTGTACCTGCGAGTTCATAATCCATTTCTGACAAGAATAAATTTCAAACTCACTGACCAGGCAGGAAACATTTTGGATCTAAGACAAGAGTCTCTTAATATTAATTTGTATATACGCTCGTAGAACGTCTGAGTAAATGATCAGGGGTAAAAAAATAATCTGATGAGTAAATACATGAATAATAATCAATTTCTATGATTAAAGTAATTGTATATATAATAAAGCGAGATAACTCGGCTATCTCTCTCTCTGCGGAGTAAATCGAACGATTATTTCCCTTACTACTACGTCGTTACCTGTACAAACCCAGTTTTATATACGTGTATAGCGTATTAGTCCGTCTGTCTGTTACCTTAACGAACTATAACTAATACGTGCAAATTATTTTATGAATTTTGAAAAACTGAAGTACAGTTCTACATTCTATTAGTAATACAAGTTCTGTGAGACAGCGCAAATATTATATATATATATA
>JAECUM010003213.1:0-60876 GCA_016617855.1 Megalonaias nervosa | reverse complement strand
AAAGACTGTTGAGAACTTTTTTTGAAGAACACAAAGATTTTTTTTTTAAATTTTAGTATCAGCGGCCATACTTGATGGTGAATCAGCATCATTTGTACAAACTTAGAAATGCCGTCTCTTGCCATGATGCGTGTCGTCAAATTTGGTCAAGTTCTTTTAAGCGTTTGTATGTAAAGAAGTCGTTTAAAGATTTTCATATTATTTGTAACGGTCACATTTGATGGCAGATTGGCATCGTAATTTGGTAAAACTGAAATGCGTTTTTTTTCTTCATTTTTTTTCAGGTAGTCATTTAAAGAGTAGTACTGTTGGCCATATTTGATGGGAAACTGGCATCATTTAGAAAAGAAAAATGTAAGTCTTCTATTCCAAATGTGGTTCAACACATCTGAAAAAGCCCCGTTGCCAGGATGATTCCTTGGAATTATGTGCAAACTGGTCAAGGGGTTCTAGCAAAGTTGTGAATAACAGTTGTGAACAAACAGTACAAAATGGGCAACGGATGACACACGACGTACAAAAGCCCATATTGTAAGCTTACTTAGCTTCAAGGCCAGGTAAACTAAAACCGCATGACTGTTCATTGCCAAATATGATACACATACATGTCTATTGAGCATAACTCAAAACCCGTTTACCTTTTCGTTACGAGAATTTGGTACACATATCTAGGTAGAACCCGTTTCATAACCTTTAGGAAACGTAATTCATGTCAAGCCTGTATTCTGTACGAAAAAGTTTGCAAAGTAACAACTACATAGTTATTATTCCCTACTTTCCTGAGTTTACCACAAATTTGAAAGCAACGATAAAGTGTTATGTATTTTCTGTGTCAGTTGGACAATTCTGTACCCGCAGGTACTGTAGCAGATGACACTTGTCACTGTCGCAAGACGTGATGTTTGGAGCAATCAGAGGTCACGCCTCGTGCTGAACTTTGTTAATTTTTCATAATGACACAACATCCTCGAGCGATTTTGGTCGAGAATGTCTTTACAGTAGTGTCACAACCATTTTACATTCATTCATTCCTTTGCTGTTGTATACACACCGCTGCGATGGCAGAATAGGGCATATTGCTTTGTTTCTGCCCATCCATACGTCTTTAATTCAGTACAGCCGAACGTCCGTACGTTGATACGTCCGCCTCGAAACTGTCTCGATAGCACTAGTAAATGCTTAGTAGATATATGCCAACATATTATTGCAAAATAATAGATGGGCTATGATCGAGCAGGGGACTATTGTCGGATAAATACGGTAATGTGATGTATACGAAACATTATACGAGTCAGTTGGTAGGATTTGTAACGTTCACTGAAGTGAACATCATACAAACTTCAGATTAAGAATTGACTGTAGGACTACAGCAACTAAGTATATACTTTGTATATTTTATAGCTTGCGACTGGCTAATTGTCGCCTCGGCAGTTAACAATAAAACCTTTTATGCCACACTTAAGAATCTATGATATGAAAATTATAATTTTTAACTAAATGTTTGTTCATGTGATGGTTGGGAGCCACAGTAGTTCAGCTGGTAGAGCATTAAACTCATAATACAAGGATCGTGGATTAGATATCCATTCATGAGAGTGCGAGGAGACGCACAGAAACTGTAACTTACCATTTGGTGTAGGGTTACGAGACTAGAGCGAGACAACATCCCAATTTTAAATTATCTTCTCGTGTACGACGTTATTGCTTCGCCATAACTCGTGGAAAGTGCAAATGGGAACACTACTTGGCAGTGGCGTCACTAGGGTACTCATGGTGTCACCCCCATGGACCTCATTCCTGCACAAAAATTCAAAAATTGTATAGACAGTCATGTGCGGTAACTCATGGTGTCACCCCCATGGACCTCCTTCCAGCACAAAAATTCTAAAATTTTATACACAGTCATTTTGGTATCATTCCCTCTGATGGTGTCACCTGGTGCGGTCCGCCCCCTCCGCCCCCACCCCCCGTGACGCCACTACTATTTAGAAGCCGAGCTTTCACAATGAACACAAAATAATTTTAATTATTTTTACACGACACATATAATGCAGTAAAAGCTACTTTGTGATAAACTCAACAGTTGTTAGAGACGTCACAGAAATACTTCATCGGTTTAATATGAACGCAACAATCTCATTATCAAAAGACGATGTGTATTGTACACAAGTTTGGATGGGATAGAAGTGTGGTTAAAGATAGTTGTTTTACAAATAATATTCAAGAGAATACAAAAATCCGAGTTGTTGATTTTAAACAAAAATTACCTCCTGCAATGCTTCGGGAAAATGCTTACAGATTACATTTTATTATTATAACATTAAAATAAGCATCATCATCATCAACCCCATTAGGAAGAGAACCACAACCGCGCAGTATGAAAAAGGAATAAAGTACGTAATTGATGATCATAGCTATAATGATTTGCATTTCGCCAAATTCACAGTAGAATTATAGAATCTTTCACATTTTACAAGATAGGTCTGCAACGATTTGACGACAAATATTAGAGAATTTATGGAAAACAGCACATAGTAACTCCGTATATCTGTTAATGAAAAATCCAGTTACTCTATGACGATATATCAAAATCAAATAACAACAACATTGATACTAATCAATTTCATTTCTCCTGCATGAATTTTAAGAAATCCGCCACAGGATGATTGGAGATACCTCAGTTGGTTGTTACGAGCCTATGCTCTAAATGTAAGTAACAGAAAAGAATGAAAAGCAACAAGATTTTTAAAATTCAAGAAATAATGTATTTCTCTAGAATACAAAGTGAAAATGAAAAGAAAAAAAAAAAAAAAAACAAAAAAAAAAAAAAAAAAAAAAAAAAAAAAAAATTGCGGTATTGAGAATTAAATCCCATAATAATCATAGAATTACAGACACAAGTCCCAATAATGAAAGTTCAGAATAAACGTTAGTAGAAATCCAAATTAAGTCCATAGCTGAAGACGATGACGTGTCTTTAACGGCCTGTACCGTGTTGCTGTACCAACATTCTTTTGTTGAAACACAGTAATATAATTCCAGGTTTGAATTCACTATAAGTCCCAGTGAATATCTCTGTTCAAGAATATTATTTTTATGAGCACTTTGTATTTCCAGAGCAAATTTTCACCGAATTAAATATTTTGAAGAAATCAATTCCAGCACAAAAGAATTTATGGAGACAACAATAATATAAAATTGATTCTGCTAGATCTTAAAGCACTAATGAATAATCTTTCCAGTAACAAGATTATAGTTTTCTTCTTTACCTCAGGTCACAACTAACGTTTTCTTAAACAAGATTAATAATGGAAAATAACCTTCTAGAAAGTTCTTAAGTTTTACAAACAAAATGTTAGTTATAATTAGAAATCTATTACTAAAATTATAATATAGAACTTGGACTATATGAGGTACGCCAGGGGAATCCCAATAACCTAGACCCAGAGCCAAATAAATATATTTACTTCTATTAATAATGATCCTGATATTAAACCTTTCACATAGAGTATATTTTAGCTATGTATTAGTTTACAGAATAAATCAACACCAAAATATTAATAATTAAAGTCAAGTAGAAAGTAAACTTACATTTGGACAAGGTTAAGTCAACGTACAATGCTACATTACAATAGCATATAATAAGAAAATAACTAACTAACAAACAATGAAAATTAAATATACATAACTAGAAAAACAAATAAGTGATCGATAATGGAACAGATGAACATACAATTGCACACTACGGTTTTTCAGAACATAAACCTGCTGTTGGCTGCTTATAATCGTAATATAAATTGTTAGCAGGTTTGTTGAATAACGGAGAACGTTACAACTTGATGAAATAAATCCTGTGACATACAAAGACGAATATACAGTCAAGACAAACTTCTTCCTGACAGACAGCAACGGACATTTAGATAAGGGAATAGCTCCACTGATTGACGGATATGGTCGTATTTTAGATGCACAGGTATAAAACAGAGTACCTGTTATATCGTATGTTTGGACATCATTAGATAACGTTAGTAGCTAATGGAGCTATACATTTTTGGACAGCAAGGGTACGACACAAACGAAAACATTATGGTAGCATTTCAACAATACATAACAGATTCATAAGTGAAACAGAACTATAATGTTTGTACTTACGGTATATCTTTGTTACCGAGAGACGTGGTTATCAAAATAGGATATATCGTCGGATACATGAAGAGTTTGCTGAAATCCAGTGACTAATTTAAGTTGGGGTTAAATTCTGCATTCAATACAAACGTAACAAAGAGCGGCATTCCAAAGACTAATAAACAATTAAGATAACTACTACATCAAACAGTGATAATGGAACTGATAGAAGATGCGGAAGCAGCAAGACGTCATAGAGAAGGTTTCTGAACGGTCACAGCAGCCTCTAAGAGACTCTTGTGAGGGACTACTAAACCGTTCACGAAATCCACCAGAAGTCAGCAGAGAACGTCAGAGTCCCGGGGGAAAAATATAGCGGTTATCTAATCCACCTAGCGACGCTGATAATCAACGAGCTGAGAGAATCCTGGAATGTGTCGTTCCAACTCATCACAGTTTGGCCTCTAATGACTAACCTCGTAGTAGTTGATGTAATCGATCTAGACAGCTCTAAGGGAAGGATAAAGCGCAAGTTTGAGTCGCCCGAACACCTGAGACCGTACCGTCTCTCATCACGGGAGGTTACATCTCAGCCTTTGTAAAGACTAGAAAGAATTGTTTCAAATGCCTAAGGCTTGAAAATCAATGTCAATAAAAATTCAATGAATACACAAATACGTTCCGTTTGCCTACCGTTCTAAAAGACCACTCGAATATTACCTAATTAAGACCATAAAAACTAATCGGTCACACTGACCTGGTATTGTTTTATTTTTTTTGGAAACGTAATGTACACAGTGTAAACTAAATTCTAAAACAGCACACAGTTTGAAAATTTTCAACAGGTTAGCTTGATTCTAATTACTGTATATGGCTTACAGACAATTGGTTGTAGGGAACAGCCCGAAGTATACGTCTGTGCAGAATTTTATTGATAGTATATCCATGGCGTTGCAGAAGGATCGCGCTGCCGCTTGGGGTCTCCGACCGGACTTCTTCTTTCCCTCTTCCAGACATGCCAATTAAGCAGTATCTTTTGCATACATTAAAGCGTCGAGTGGGTAATCGCTACCCATTCGACGAGTAATTAAGCAGTGCATGAAGAACTTCTACAATGCCCTGAAAGAAGTGTATGGACCTACATCCTCTGGATCATCACCCCTTCTCAGCGCAGATGGGAACACACTAATTACTGACAAAGAGAAGATTCTTGAACGATGGGACGAACACTTTGACAGCGTCCCGATTCGCCCTTCATCCATCAACGATGAAACCATCAGCCGTCTCCCCCAATTACCCATCAACGAAGAACTGGATGACCCTCCAACGTTGCTTGAGACAAAGAAAGCGATACATCTGCTCTCCAGTGGCAAAGCCCCTGGCTCAGACTCCATCCCAGCAGAAGTCTACAAGGAAGGGGGTACAGCCCTGATATAAAGGCTCCACGAACTATTTTTACTGATGTGGCAGCAAGAGACAATCCCCCAGGAATTCAAAGATGCTTCCATAATCTACCTGTACAAGCGCAAAGGAAACCGACAGGCATGCGACAACCACCAGGGTATATCCTTGCTCTCAATCGCAGGAAAGATACTCGCCAGAATCCTACTGAACCGCCTCACTAAGCACCTTGACCAGGGACTCCCGCCAGAAAGCCAGTGTGGATTCCGGAAAGAAAGTGGGACTATTGACATGGTGTTTGCTGCAAGGCAGCTACAAGAGAAATGTCAAGAGCAAAACACCGGCCTTTTCTCCATCTACATCGACTTGACAAAGGCCTTTGATACTGTCAGCAGAGAAGGATTGTGGAAGGTAATCGCCAAGTATGGGTGTCCGAAAAAATTTATATCCATGGTGCAGCATTTCCACGACGGCATGCAGGCAAGAGTCCAGGAAAATGGAGAGACATCTGAACCATTCCCAGTAACCAATGGCGTCAAGCAGGGTTGTGTTCTAGCACCGACACTGTTCAGTCTATTGTTCTCCGCCATGCTGGCTAATGCTTTCAGAGACGGAGATGTTGGAGTCGGCATCAGGTACCGTACAGATGGAAAACTGTTCAACCCCAGGAGGCTTCAAGCGAAAACTAAGGTTATGACAGACACCATCAGGGAGTTCTTATTTGCTGATGACTGCGCCCTCACTGCTGGCTCAAAAGCCGACCTGCAACGAAGCGTTGACAAGTTCTCCAGCTCCTGCATAAGCTTTGGTCTCACCATTAGTACTAAGAAGACTGAAGTACTGCATCAGCCGGCCCCGGGAAAGCCCTATGTTGAGCCCAACATCACCGTCAACAGCCAAAAACTCAACATAGTGAACCATTTCACCTACCTTGGCAGCACACTATCACAGAGCATCACCATTGACGACGAGGTGAACCTCCGCATTGCCAGAGCCAGCGCAACCTTTGGCAGACTGTATGCCAACGTCTGGAATAGAAGAGGCATCAGCATCCAGACCAAACTAAAGGTCTACAGGGCAGTTGTGCTCCCCACATTACTTTACGCATGCGAAACGTGGACGCTGTATCAACGCCACGCCAGGAAGCTGAACCACTTTCACACCACAAGTCTCAGGAAAATCATCAACATCAAGTGGCAGGACAAGGTTCCAGACACCGAGGTACTCGCCCAAGCAGGTCTCCCCAGCATCCACACCATCCTGATGCAGTCCCAGCTACGCTGGGCGGGACATGTTGTACGCATGCCAGACCACCGGCTGCCTAAGAGACTCTTCTATGGCGAGATACAGCAAGGACAGCGATCCCACGGAGGTCAGAAGAAACGCTTCAAAGACAATCTGAAAGCTGCATTGAAAGCATTCAACATAAATCCTGATTCATGGGAGCAAACAGCCAGCGATCGAGTCACTTGGCGTTCCTCCGTGCACAAAGGCTCCAAGTTGTGTGAATCTAGCACGACAGCAGCTGCAGAGCTGAAGAGGCAAGCCAGAAAAGCACGTGCCAGCAACCCTCCTGAAGATGTCCCACTCATCCCTTGTCCCTTCTGCAACCGAACCTTCCGTGCAAGGATTGGCCTCATCAGCCACCTGCGCACGCACAGAACAGAACCAGCCCCTCCAACCCACGGATGACTAGAGTGGTCTTAGTCGACTCGACAGACGAACAAGAAGAAGAAGAAGCAGTGCGCGGTGCGCACATTCATTTGATTCCTGTTTAGCATGCCTTGCATGCATTTGGGGTATATACGTGAATGGCCGAATGGCCGATAAAGGTCTCATATTCAAGCTAAGTTAGTAAGTTCATCGTCAATAGTGATTACATGAAGAATAGATAGCCAGCACTGCAAAGTGGGAAAGTGAAGATATGCCATGAGTCTATTGGACTGGGTGCAACACCTCTTGCACCGTGTGGAAGAACTCTACATTTGTTCCCACACGAGTCACACGAAGATTACGTCGTCAGAAATACTGAAGACCTTTATGAGAGAGATCATCAATGAAGATGTGGAGAAGATAATGAGGTTGTGGGCAGAGAAAGCAAGAAACGAAGCGTCATAAGAGAGAACGGAACTTTTCTCGATGCCAACAGGATGAAGATCCAGGAGAAATTTAGAAGAAGGGGCCATCCAGGCTGGATCCCAGAGGCAGAAGGCTGGTGGTGGGGAGGAAGCCGACGAGCCTATTTTGAAGCTCGTGATCTCCACCAAGATAGGTTTGATGAAACGATATGCGATCTGCGGCGCCCGACCTAGGAGGTGCAGTGGCCACTTGGGAAGCATGCTGTAAGAAAACTCCAACGGCCCTTTTCAGGGCCATCCAGATCTCTAAAGAAGAGAGATACTAATCTTATTTGCCAAGACAATTGTGTGTTTTGTGCATGTATGTGTTTGTTTGTATATGTTATTGACAACTTAAACTTAAAACTCCCTTTTACCCTTTCTCTTTTGATAGCGTGTATGTATGTATGTATGTATGTATGTATGTATGTATGTATGTATGTATGTATGTATGTAAGGATATATTACTGTGTCTATAAACACTCCCTTATCCTTCCTTGTATGAGTGATTGTATGTTTGTGCATGAAAATGTGTCTGTTTCAGTCCAGTTCTTTAACTTACTACGATGGTATGTTGCTATGTTTCTTTGAAAATATGTGTATCAAAACTTCCTACCCTTTTCGTTGGATAGTAGGGGTGTGTGCTTGGATAGTTATCACAAAGCGAGTGCTGAATTGTATATGTGGTGTGTTCGTTTAGTATATGTGATGGGTTGGATTGTAAATGATGTGTGTTTGGATTATAAGACAAATTAAACATTACCATGCCTGTTTGACCCAATAAAACATCTGACCCCAAGTGGCATCTCCATGTAAGTCAATGGACCACTTTAACATAGGATTTCCCGTATGGCCCCATTCCAGCATTTCCATGCAAACCTATGGGCTAATGTCAATTCCCCTATGCCCCCCCCCCCAATCATCACGTATTACTACTCTCAGATTTATTCTTGAGGTGTGAATAGGCATCTACTCGGCACAGGGACGAGTACATTGAAAAGTTTGACTCGGCCCAGCCAAGTTTTACCCGATCAGGAAGAGAGGACGATTGCTTTTCCTGAGCCATGCTAATGATTCCTTCCATCTTTGTGCAGGACCAGCCTTAGGGCAAGGTGAGCAAGGTTGTTGCCTGAAATTGCACATCGCTTGAAGCGAATATGACGAACATACCAACGTGTCTGACTTTGTCTATCTCAGTTATTCTAACATGTTCACTGTAGTTTCTCTCAATTGCACTGTCTCCCACTTCCAAAAGTTCACAATCCAAGAGCAACTTTGACATTCTATCAATGCAGTAATAAA
Source organism: Megalonaias nervosa (assembly GCA_016617855.1). Lineage (NCBI taxonomy): Eukaryota > Metazoa > Mollusca > Bivalvia > Unionida > Unionidae > Megalonaias > Megalonaias nervosa. The sequence continues at coordinate 51,931 of JAECUM010003213.1, read as the reverse complement.
TGTCGGAATATTGGAGACAAAAAGGACAGAGAAAATCCTAAACAGAAAAATATAATAGGCAAGGTTAGCAAGTTTTTTGGGGTGGGTGGGTGCAATATCAATATTCTTCATTTGTTCGATGGCATTAAAATATTTTTACAAATAATACCTTGCCTATTAGAACGAACTATAATCGTCACACCTTAGCATGACTGTAAGGACGGAAGTTCCAAAGCAATCCCGAACAAGCAATTGTGAATCGAATGTCAGAAAAATCAGCGTAATACCATTTCTGAAGCCAAGGTTGGTTTTCTATGAAGAATATTTATATTGCACACCTATCCACATAGAAAATACTTTGCCAATCTTGCCTAATATATACAGGCCAGGCCCTATGATGTGCTGGGACCAAGGCAGCAAGCGATGAGCGCGGGGCCCCGAGGAAAAAAAAAAAAATAAAAAAAAAATAAATAAAAAACATGGCATTGCGGAGAAGCGCGGGGCCCAAGGCGGTTGACTCGTTCGCCTTGCCCTAGGGCCGGGCCTGAATATATAATTTGTTAATTTAATTTCTCTATTATTACTGTAATTTCTTACTGCAGTGATAGAATTTCAAAGGCCTCTATTGTTTGTTATATACTGTAACACTTGTTTATTTTTTAATCGTCTTTATTAGTCATTCTTTCTAGATACCATCCTCGGAAATTTATTTTTACATCATATTGTAGAGTACAAAATTGGGGTCTGGGTGGGGGGAATAAGTTCCTGGGGAAGGTAGATGTGCCGAAAGCCAGAAGAAAACGTGAGTCGTATTAAGAGTGATAAAATTATTTATTTATTATTCTGTGAGAAATGATATAAAGGGCTTATTTATATATTTTTTTATTATGTGTTTCTTTATTTGCGTATTATACTGAAATATATTTTTCATTAATAAAATCATTTTAGTTAATTATTTTACCCGACAGATATGCACCAAGTTAAAACGCAACCAGTCTGTATTTGCTTCGAACCAGTCTGAGTTTGGCGCTAAGAAATGTTTCAGTTTTCGATTACGGCGTCAATATCTTTAAAACAGTTAATTTTTAAGCAATGCATGCAACGATGCGCACGGTAAAGAGTAAAAACATAATATTTTAAGTTCATATTGTTATATGATTCAATTGTTAAATACGGATGCAGTGCTCAAGCACATGTAATCTTTCTGACAATGGAGCTAAGCGGTCACCTAATTTCGAAAAAATAGGATTTTCCTTATTTGTGTGAAATATTTAATGAAACGGTTTAAATATGAACAATTTACTTGCATAATTTATATTTTTCTCACGCATCTGATTTGCTGACCTTGCTCATCTCAGCCTGTTTATCTCGGTCATGATGCCCTAACGCAAGAAACTGCTTTTTAAACGAAGAAACCCGTTTTCGGCTGTGCCTGACGGAGTTGTTATAAAATCAAACAATAACAATAACATATATATATATATATATATATATATATATATATATATATATATATATATATATATATATAACAAAAAGAAATTCATTCATACGGCAACTTAAGGTCTTTCCAGCCTCGACAACATTTTGAGAGAGACATGAAGTCGAACTATTTGGAAGAGCTCAAGAATTAAAGCATATATAAACCAAAATTGAAAAGACTATCAGTGCTCATCACTTCAATAAACATTTTGAATTCTTGCTGTTGGACCCTAACTCACTATCAACTTTATTAAATACTTTTTGTTTAAAAATAGTTGTTCTTTGGGGTATGGTAGTCGGTTCCTTATTATTTTGATCCAAAGATGTAGAGATAACAGGCTAAATTTAAAATTTCATCTCAGGTTAATAAATATGGTATTTTTGAGAAGGTCAAAGCATCAGAAATAACAAATTTGCAAATAAAGTATACTCTTTTTCATGGTTTTTGCTCATAGCAAGTGCAAACAACTTATTTTATTGCCTGCAAAAAAACCTAAATTCTCCAAAAAGTGATCATTTTATGTACAGCGTATATATTGAACACAAATCCAGTAATGGAATGTTTTTTTGTGGTTAAGTAATGAAACAGGTACTAGAGAATATAAGCAGACTGTTCTTGAGGTATAATTTAATGTATGTGGTATATAAAAGAAAATTGGGTGGAAATGTGCCTTGGCCAATCCAGAATTTGCAGCTTTAATTATTCAGAATTTACAATTATGAGTGTATGTCCAATCCAAAAGCCAAATTATGTGTAAAGCTTGTCTTTATTCATGTTTTATTCATGTGAAAGTGAAAAACAAAAGGGATTGGTAATATCCACCTCCTTACTTTTTAAAAAAAAATCTTATGAGGACAATGTAACAAGACAATTCGGGTATTTATTCCTTAGAAATGCCTACCTGTATGAGAATTATTTTAGACTAATTCACCAAAAAATATTGTTTTTATGACTTAAGTTTATATAAAATATTTATTTTTCTCTAATATTTTCTTTGAAAAGTTATATACAGTACTGTATATACTTTTTATTTATTTATTTATTTATTTTGCATTTACTTTATTTTTATCGTATTATTGGATTATGCTGTCATTTTTTTATCATAACAATACTGACTTATTTTTTAAACAGTGTAAAATAATGATAAAATTACAGAAAAATGAAGATGTTTATGTAGGGGGCTATGGATGCTACAACAGCCTGAGCTGCTAGTAGCCTTAAAAACTTTAGAAGTTTTTTTTTAAATTATCACGGGGGGGGGGTCTTATTCTTCAAACAGAAGATACAAGTATAAATTTTTATTAATCTTTTTTACTACTACATTAATTTCACATCCAAAGGTATCAAGCAGGTTTGATACTATTTTGTAGCAGTAATAATAAAATCAAACTGTGGGTTACTGGTAGTGGCAGCAAACATTATTTATATTCATTGAGTGTGTAGTTGCTACCAAAGGTGTCTGACATTTTTCAGTAAAGTACCTTATAATAAATCACCTTATGTGTACTATAAATATATGTATATTTATTGTTCAGATAAGGTGATTTCGTGTTGTCACCGATTTCGTTGTACTTTATTGATAAAATGTCAGATTCTGTGGTTGCTACCTTTACCAGCTGCTCAAGGGAGAGAACTGACATGCATTTCTGGTTAAAGATGAGACAGAGGGTATGTTATAATACAGCTCTATTCCCACGAAACGAAGATGGAGTACAAATATATTTTTGGCACATTCCATATTTAGATTCATAAATAAAACCTCTCCCACGTGAAACCCTCCATCATGCACACATTTTGTGGATTTTTCATGAAAATTTTCTCAGAGTCATATCAAATTGTTACCAATAGCTTATAGTTTAAAAGAAAAGCGAAATGGTTTCCTTTGCGCAGGTTACGATGTAAAATATTCCCGCTATTCATGAAATTATCCAATCAAAGTTAAAAGAAGGGGAGCCCCGTAAAGAGGGCTACCCTCTCTGTACAAAAATAGTAAGATGGTGGCACTCGGCCTGACTGAAGTGCCCCCTAGTTACATTGTTATCACTAAAAGATGTGTATGATTTGACACCTTTATGATAAATGTTACGTAGCACAGTTGTAATTTGTCATTTTCGAAATCCTTATGTTTGGAACACTTGCATTTTATTGTACACCATATTTAGAAAAATAAAATAGTATCAAGATGTTGGGACTTATTTTGTTTTGAGGAAGAATACAAACTTCCACATTAATTTATCGTAATAAAAGCATCATAAGAACTGTTTTTCAGTGTTATGTACAGATATATTTTTTTTTATAGAGTGATTATATATCTTTTTCCGATGGCATCTTTACATAATTTCTTTGGTGTCAAGTGCAAGGATGCAGATAAGCAGGATTTTCAAGAGTTGATAAGGAAAGCAGAACTCCAAAGAGATTGAGACATTTGTGGCAAAAAAATATTATGGAAAAGGAGATTCCCATGGGCAAAACAATGAGACGACAATGGAATATTATTAGTTTCATGCACATTGAGTTGCAACTGTAAAAGGGAAAATGCAATGCTACACAAGGAAAACCAGGTCCAGAATTGAAGGATTTTGGTCCTAAATCTGCAGTATAGAGATTAAACGTGAATGTAGTATGCTGTGTTGTTTACAGATAAAATGTTGTTGTTGTTGTTGTTGTGGGGCTTAATGCCATTTTTCAGCACACGATAGGCTATATGTGGCGGCCAGTATTAATGGTGGAGGAAGAAACCAGGAAATCCCCAGAAAGAACCACTGACCAAACAGATAAAATGTAAACAAAAATTGAATGGAATATGGTAATTTGTTCCAGTATCCTGGATAATTTATCGATTTGAAATGGAATAATGCTAATTAAATAAATTTATATAGAAAAGAAAGTAATCTCCTGATTACTTAATTAGTAAATTAAAGAATAGCCTTCAGATTTGTTATAGTTGTTACATCACAAAGATAGGTCATTGAGAACTGTTATTGTTGTAACATTACAAACAATCACAATCATGGTTTTCCTTTGTTTATTACAATACTCAATATTTCACAATGAATTATCATTAGCAATCTTATGACATATTATGCCCACACAACATTATATAAATAATGTTCTGAATTATTAAATGGAAAAAAAATATTGTAATAGACCTGAGGGCTCTAAAGCTTTAATATGATGGCTGGGGAGGATGGTTTTTTTGTCATAATTTAAACATGTTGTTCATGTCAATTAATATATATAAACTGCTGAAAGAATGAATTTGAACACTGTATGCATTATAAATATATAGATCGCAACTTAACCATGATATGTGTATTAAATCGTTCATGCTGTATGTCAAGTGTGATCGCCGGTCATTTGGTAACAAATGTCATCGAGTTCAACCTTGCACATCATTAAATACTCACAAAATCTTCTGGAATCTTATTTTATATATATTTGTCACACCCAGAAATTTGTTTATCACACTTAAATTCCCATCCAAATCATCGTTTGAATAGCACTAAGCTTGATGACTCCAACAGCTGACATCACGAAAATACGTCTGCAGGCAAGATGGCTGACGCTAGATCACCTGACCGGTTCCACACAGGAAATTTGTCAAGTTCACATTTTTTTATTAAATTTCATGTGTTGATTGTAAATGTTGGCCTTTTATAGAAGTATAAGTATGTTTTGAATATTTAATAGTGTATTCTTCATTTTTATGCTGTCAGTATATTTTCAGTGTTATCAGTGTTCATTGGTAGTTGTGTACTCAGGTACATTGAAGTTTGACGGACATGACATAATATGTAATGTTTATATATTTGCTAATGACAGAGTGTAAACAGACAAGTGATGATAGTTCAATTGTATATTAACCCTCAGTTTGTGTCGCTGGTTATAGAGTATCTGTTCAGCACCATCAGACATGTTTGGTGAATAGTTACGTTAAGATTATGAAGGCCAGCATATTATAGCATTTGTGTATTGCATATGTTACACATAATCTAACACCTACATTCATGTTAATCATATTTCTCTTATTAAGCATCTTACCACAGTTTCGTAGTCAAAATTAAAAAGATCCTGACTTTGAGCATTTCTTTAAATTTATTATTACATTTACACAAGTTAGCCCATACCCCACCTCCTCTGTTACAATATCATTATTGGGACTCCAATTTATAGGGCTGGGATTGTGGAACTTTTTCCAAGAAGGGATTCCTGGACTGCAACGTTAGAAACCCTATATAGAATGTTGTTGTCATTGGGAGTGGTTTGCAGATGAATAGTTGAGGCAGATGCCAGTTCATGCTCTAGTTTACAAATCAGGTTGCCAGAAAGGGTGTTTTCTCCAGGCTGTGAGGGCCCTTGCATTGTTTTGCACCATTACATTTTGAAAGGGTGGATGTAAACATAAGTGTTGAAAAAGTACATAAAAAATAACCATCTATGTCCTTTGCAATGTCGCCCTCTCTCCTGACTACAGGCAAATCAACTATGTTATGACTAAAGTCGATGAAGGTCATAACCATTGATGTTCTGATATCTGTGCTAGTACTGTACTGTGCATTTAGGAAATGAAAATAGGAATTGAAAGCATTGACAATGGGGACATTACCTCTGTGCATTGAGATTCGACAGGAAATGACAATGGAAATTGATGGCAGGCAATGACAACAGGAGTGGTACAATTGTCTGATCAAGTGTAACAATCTTTAAAGTGACCAAAATAATAAAAAAAAATTTCTTCAGCCGCTAAAAGCATTCACCCATGATGGAGTTTTATGTTTTCACTATTATTCATTCATGTGTTTATTTGTTGTTTCTTTACCCTCAGTATTTACATGTACCCCCTCAACATATAATATCCTGTTTCACCTACACTGATGAAAATTGGTATGTTGGTGCATTTCAGGAAGAATAACTCAGCCATACCCAAACTAGGTCACCAGCCTAATTTGCATGCTTGTGTGATTTTGTATTTTCAACTGTTTATTATGTCCTCAATATACTGGATTCACTTTAACTTACACTCACAACAATTGGAATGTATGTACATCTAGATGAAAATGACTTGGCCATCCCAAAAACAGGTCACTGTTACCTATTTTGCACACTTGAGTGACTTTTGAATTTTCACCTTTTGTTAAAATTGGTATGTAGTTACATCTGGATGAAAGTAACTCAATCAGAATAGGCTACTGTGACCTAATTTACATGCTTGAGCAATATTTATATATTCAGCTGTTTGTTACAGCCTCAATATTTTTGACCCTATTTAATTTACACTTGCGAAAATTGGTATGCAGATACATATTAATGAAAGTAAATTCATAACTATGTCATAGCGACCTAATTAGCATGCTTTTGTCTTTTCAGCTGATTTGAACACCCCAGTATCTTAAATCCAGTTTTATCTGCACACATGAAAATTTGATGTGTAGATACATCTGGAGAAAATTACTATAAAATCTAGGTCAGTGTAACCTAATTTGCACACTTGAGTGACTTTTGTCTTTTCAGCTGTTTGTTGCACAAAAAATATGGACCCTATTTCACCTGCATGTGAAAATTGGCATGTAATTATATCTTGCTGGAAGTAACTAAAGCATACAAAACTAAGGCTTTTGATCCAGTTGGCATGCTTGAATAACTTGTATTTTTCATCTGTTCATTCATTTCATGATCAGTATCTTGACAATTATTTCACCTACACATGAAAATTGTTATGTGGATCTATTTCCATCAAAATAACTCCATCATAGCAAAATTTTTACCCACTTTTCATTGCATGAATTGTTGAGTGCTTTGTTTAGTTTGAGCTCTTTAGCTTTCCCTTTGTTATACTCCAAATATCACGGACCCTGTTGTGTCTGCACTTATGAAAGTTAGTATGTGATTGCATCTCAAAGAAAGTAACTTCATCTTACCAAACAACTAGGTCATTGTGATTTAATTTTTATACGAGTGAGACAAGTTTTTAGCATTTCATTAATTACACCCTAAATATATTAAATCATATTTCACCAGCACATGAAAATTAGTATCTGGATGCATCTGAATTATCTTAAGCATACCAACACATGCCAATATAACCAAATATTTATGCTTGGATATTTTTTTATATGCCCACCATAATGTGGAACATATTTAATGATGTCTGTCCATTGATTTGTTTCTAATTTTCGATGCAGTGACTTCAGTTATCCTCCATCTGAAGTTTCCAAATTATTTGGATGACTTGCATCCAGGTTAAGAAAGAATTCTATTAATTTTAGGTTCAGTAGTTTCAAAGTCACTCGCTGGAAGAAGGAAAACAGTTTCCACACAATAACTCGAGTTTTCCACCATCTCCAGTTATGAAATTTCTAGGTTGTCTTGTTCATGGGGTAAGAATATACCCCTTTGACATCAGGATCAGATTCAAAAAGGTCAAGGTGACTGAGAGAAGGTAAATGGTTTATAATAATCTACAGTCAGGAAATTTTGTACATGACTTGAATGCGAGTCAGGAAGATTCTCATTGATTTCATGGTCCAAAGGTCAAGGTAAATGACCGAAAGAACAAAAAGGTTTCTGCACAGTAACTTGAGTTCTTTATTATCTGCAGTTACCAAACTTTCAGGATGGTTTATACATGGGGGGTAAGGAAGAACCCATTTGATTTCAATCCTAAAAAGTCAATCACAGTATAATTGTTTTATATAACAGACCAGACCCAACATGGTGGATACCTTGTGATTGCATTAGTGAAGAAGCCTATTGATTTAGGGGTCATGAGTTCAATGGTCAGAGTCACTTTTAAAAAGAAAATTGGTTTCAGCGCAGAAATTTCACATTATCTAGCTGGGTTAAGGTGATTCACTTTTGCTGCATATCGATACAATTCACGATACTGTCTTGAACTCCTCTGCACTTAGTCAAATACTTAAGATAGGGGAGGGTTAATGTTTAGGACAAGCAATAGTCACTCAAAAGAGGAAGACAAACAACCAAAAAATACATGACATTTAGCACTAATAATGCATGCACACACATTCCCACTAACACTACCTCATCTGATGATAATAAAATATTAAATTAAACGAGATTAATAGAAACTGATTCAAGTCATGTTATTCAGTTCTCTTTCATTTGTACAGTTCTATCATTGCACTACATTAGGAATTCACCAATGTAAATTTTTCCGCATGAAATCTGGTCCAAATATCGCTCTATGAATTCAGTTTTCATAGGTCACCAATATATGTAACAGGTAAATGAAGGCACAATTGAACACTATCCACTGTTCCAATTCTTTTTGTCCCTCCTTATGTTTTGAATCCTCCCATCACTCATCAGCTTGGTTGGGCCCTACTGGAGATGCACACTCCCACTTCTAACCTACCCTTCACTGGCCAAAACGCTTGGCGAGAACTATGGGGTTACACACCCCCTCCTCCTTGCCTGCGCCCTCAACTTCTATCTCTGACTGGCTGCTTTATATTCAGAAAACACATCAGTGTTTGTATGACCGCTTGCTTTCCATGCAGCATGGGTATCTTGCAGGAACACATTTTTCCTTAAAATTGCAACGTCAGTATAACTCAGTATAACCAATGTTTGCTCTTGGCAACATGTTTTGCAAAGCTCTATTTGGCAGGGTTGTGTGGCAGATAAATGGCATATAATACAGTGTATTGTCAATACACATTTGACAGATACAGAGCATATAATACAATGTATTATCAATACACATTTGACAGATAATACAGCATATAATACAATGTATTATCAATACACATTTGACAGATACAGAGCATATAATACAATGTATTATCAATACACATTTGACAGATATACAGCATATAATACAATGTATTATCAATACACATTTGACAGATACAGAGCATATAATACAATGTATTATCAATATACATTTGACAGATATACAGCATATAATACAATGTATTATCAATACACATTTGACAGATACAGAGCATATAATACAATGTATTATCAATACACATTTGACAGATATACAGCATATAATACAGTGTATTAACAATACACATTGACAGATACATGGCTAATAATACAGTGTATTAGCAATACACATAGATACTAAGCATATAATGCAGTTTATTATCAATACACATTGACAGATCATCATCATCAATCCCTTAACCCAAGAGGTCGTTGGGGCACCACAGTTGACTTTACAACCAATTCTCTCCATCTTTCCCTGTTCTCTACTGCCCTGTCCACTCCTTAATGTTGTCTTCCCACCTCTTTTTCTGTCTGCCTCTTCTGCACCCTCGTACTGTGCCTTGCAGGATAGTTTTTGCTAGTCCAGATGATCTTGAGACATGACCGTACCACTTCAGTTTGCGCTTTTTTACAGTGTTTAAGAGGTCTTCATGGGATCTGATGGCTCATTGGATCCTGTTGTAGACGTCTTTGTTGGTTACATGGTCAGTGTATGAGATGCCCAAGATTTTGTGGTAGCATCTCATTTCAAAGGTTTGAATCCTTCTTTGTAGATCTGATGTGAACATCCATGTTTCACAAACATACAGAAAGATGGATATGACAATCGAGCGCTTCAGCCATATTTGGAACCAAAAGCAGTGTTGGTATCTTTCCATATTGGTCTCAACCTCTGCTGTTGTCTGGGCAATCCTGCAAAGTAGTTCTGGTTTGGAGCCCTCATCTGTGATAATTGATCCCAAGTACTTGAAGCTTGTGACTATTTCCAGTTTCTGTCCACTGACCTTTATTTCTGCCCAGATGCCATTGGTGTTGTTTGTCATTAGTTTGGTTTTTTCGACGCTAATCTCCATACCTTATGCAGTGGAGGTTGTGTCGAGGTGCTTAACCAAGTCAGCCAGTTCTTTTTTATCTCCTGTTAAACCATCAATATCATCTGCGAAGCGAAGGTTGGTGATTGTTCTTCCTCCGATGCTGACAGTGCCCTTGTGGTCATGCAAGGCATCCTCCATGATCCTTTCGAGGAAAATGTTGAAGAATGTAGCTGACAGTATACATCCCTGTCTGACTTCAACTGTTGTTCGAAACTGGTCTCCGATGCTGCCATGGATGAGGACAGCACTTGTGGCTTTGTCATAGAGGTGCTCAACAACCTGCACCAGGTTTGAGCTGATGTTGTACTTCCTCATAGTTGCCTATAAGGCTGCATGCTATACCTTATCAAAGGCCTTTTTGAAATCTATAAAGACGTATAGATTCTGCTGATGCTGAAGGTATTTCTCACAAAGGAGTCTGAGATTGAAGATTTGTTCTGTGGTGCTCCTTCCTGCTTGGAAGCCTGCCTGCTCTTCAGCAATAATTTTCTCTGCTTGAGGCTTTAGTCTGTTGAGAATTATCTTCAGCATGACTTTTCTCAGGTGACTGATCAAACTGATGGTTCTGTAGTTTTGGCATAGCTGTAGGTTTCCTTTCGTGGGGAGCACGATGACCAAGGATTGAGTCCATGTGGTGGGTCATTCTCCTGTCTGCCATATCTTGTTGCAGATTGTTGTTAGGACTGTGACTATCTCTTCTCCTCCTGCTTGAATGAGCTCTGCTGGTATGTTGACAATGCTGGCTGACTTTCCTTTCTTTAGTGACCTAACTGCAATTTCTACTTCTTCACGAAGAATGGGGTTGTCATCAATTTCTTCAGCCTGAGGGCAATTTAGTACTGCTGGATCTCCTTGGGTCTTATGATTGTACAATTCTGAGCAGTATTCTTTCCATCGCTTGAGGATCTCTTGGTCTTCTGTGAAGCATTTTTCTGATTTGTCTTGGATGGTGGTGGTTTTCCCTTGTTTATGGGTTTTGAGATCTTTCACCAGTTGACATGCCATTTTGCTGTCATATCTACTCAGACTGTCTTCGATTTTGCAGCATTGTCTTTCTATCCAGGATTCCTTTGCCTTTTTCATGCTTTTCCTGATCATGTTGTTTATCTCTCTGTATTTTCTAGCTCCTTCATGATGTCTTTTTCCCTTTTTCAGTTCTCTTCTTTTGCTGCATAGTTCAAGGACATCTGTTGTGACCCAAGGTTTCTTTATTCAACAATATTTGCCAATGATCTCACTAGCTGTGCTAGTCACAGCTTTGTTGAATGTAGTTGTTAAGGACTCTAGGTCAGTGTCTTGGCTGTCCAGGGTTGTCAAAGGTGCAAATTTACCACCTATCATTGCTTGAAAGGCTTCTGCGACTTTTGGATCTTTCAATTTTTCAAGGTCAAATCTAATTCTTGGTTGGTTAGGCTTTTTGATCATTTTTAGGTGGAGGTGAAATGTTATCGTTAATAAATCATGGTCACTTCCAGTATCTGCTGCTGGAAAACTTCATGTTCTGGTGATATTCAGTCCTGTGCAGAATTGTTTTTTTTCACCAAGATGTAGTCAGTCTGGTTGTGATGTCCATCTGGACTGTGCCAGGTCCATCTTCTTGATGCTTTGTGAGGGCCGAAGGTATTGGCTAGCACAAGATTGTTGTAGTCAGCAAACTCCAAGAGCCTGAGTCCTCTTTCATTTGTTTCTGCATTGCAGAAGGGTTCACAGGTGCTTTGCCAGTTTGTCTGTGAATCAACTCCCACCTTTGCATTCCAGTCTCCTTGTACAAACAGAATGTCCTTCTTGGGTGAGTTGTCAATGACATCTTGCAGTTGGTTATAAAAATTCTCCAGTTCGTTGTCGTCATAGTTAGATGTGGGTGCATAGGCCTGTATGATTGTGATGTTGAAGGGAGTTGCCCTCAGGTGGATGGTAATGAGCCTGCTTGAGACTGGGCAGCAGCCCATAATGCTGTTCACAATGCCCTTGTTGACAAGAAATCCAATACCATGATTGTGTTTGTCCCCTCTTCTGCTGAAGTAGAGCTTATGCCCTTCATCTGTTGTTATTTCGCCAGAGTTTTTCCAGCGCACTTCGCAGAGACCAGTTCCAGTTGTACCTCTCAGCTCGTGTAAGTTCTTTCAACTTCCCCATTGTCCTCAGTGTTCTAACGTTCCATGTACCGATGATGATGTTGTCTCTCCCAAGGATCTTGGTAGTGGGGGCACTGTAGCATACTTGTCACCTCCGTCCTGGTGTGCAGCAGAAGGCACGGTCATTGTTGACCCGGGCTGCAACTGATCTGGTATGGAAGAATTGTGAGCTGTCTTCATGTGGTGTGTCAGTTTCAAGATACAGCCTGGCGGAACCCATCCCTCTCCAGACTGGATGACGACGGCCAAAATCCACTGATATAATATGGTATACCCTGGCCCTGAGCACATGGTTGTTGAGCTCATCTTGGAGCCATTCCGCCCTGGCTGTTGACTTCATCGAGGAAGACTTCTGCCCAGTGATGCTGTGCTGTTATCACACTATTTTACCCATAGTTGGGAGACTTGGGGGGTGGGGTGGGAGGAGTCTTATTCCATCCTGTACAGATCCAGTGGACCTGTACCACTGGCCAACATTGACAGATACATGGTTAATAATACACTGCATTATCAATACAGATAGATACTCAGCATATAATGCATTTTATTATCAATACACATTGACAGATACATGGCTTATAATACAGTGTTTTATTAATACACATATCAACTTAATGGTCTTTTTCCATCTTTAGAAGGTATGTCAGTGGTAGGTTGTGCCCTTATTTATCTGTTGACATATTGGTTGTATTTCCAGTATGCAGATTACAGACATTAATAGACCTAGCTATTTATTTGCCATTGTCATACATGACAAGTTAAAAAAAAATAGTTTCAAACAGACTGCATGTTGTCAGTGATTTTAATTCAGCTTTTTAAGTCCTAGTTGATAAAATGCATAACTTGGCCACCATGACCTTTGTTTTGTACTGCATGAATGTTTTAAAAACCTATTACCAATTTCATGTCTTCACTTTTGCTTGGAAGACATTACGGTATTATTTTCAAAACAGAAATAGAGCAGTTTATTTGTGCAACAAAAAGCTCATCTTAAACATGCCCAAGTTTGGGAGTAGGGATGAATACTTCTGAAATATATTGCACTGTACTTCCTGCAGATAAAAACAACTGCTGCGGCCACAGGCACTTGTTTTTGTTAGTGAAGAAGGAAAACAACTCCCACTCAAGTTATGTGACAAAAGTAAAAATGTATGCAAGGCAACAAACTTGTGCAGTTTGAAATCTACCACTTTGCTGATTCTGTGCTAATTTTATTTATCCTGTCAGCAAGTTCAATCATGGATTAAATATCCCAGCATAAGAAAGACATTCCAGATTTGCTTCCCATGCACTATTTATATACTATACTTTACATATTATTTAATAACCACTCTTTCACCATGTTTCTCTGTTGCTTTGCCAATACTTCCTCTGTGTAATGTAGTGAATAAGCTACATTCAGTCCTGATAAGTGGTTATTGTTTACCTTGACTGGAACAACCAATAAACAGCAATCAGAATTTAGTGTAACATTATTCACTGACACAAAGGAGGTATAGCCATCAAAATTAGACCCAAGTAAACAAGATGAGAATCATCAGCTAAACTTCGCGTACAAGAGATTATTAAATGATTAGTGCACTACTTCATTATACATGGGAAACCCATTCAGAATGTCTCCTTTATGCTGAACATGCAGTTGGGATGAGATAATTTAATTGGAATGACTCCTTTGTGCGGAAGATACGATTGTCTTATTAATGCTGGACATGCAGTTAGGATAAGATAATTTAACTGGAATCTTCAAGATGGTGGGGGACAATATGAACCATGTTACTTTGTGTAATTTTGTATAGTTCAGTTTTGGTTTTCTTTTTTACTGACAAATTAGTGCATGTGCCTGTGACATCTGCCTCAGATGAATGCTTAATTTATAGAATAAAAAGGTAAACAACTAATATTCATGACTGCTGAATATTAAAATAACTTTTATGGGGTAAGTATTGCATTAGTTGATCCTCACCTCTTGTAGCAATATGTTTTTCAGTATGGCAAAAGTGTCAATGAATCTTTTTACCCCTATTATCTACATTAAGGACTATAAAATGTGTGTGTGTGTGTGTGTTTAATCTGCCATTCACAGTAATCTTGTAATTTTTAGCTATCATAGACCGTATCACACCTAAAGTTGAGGATGCAGATGCATATCAAGTGAAGCAATTCTATAGTATCAAAACTAGGTCATTTTGGCTTGATTTTAGCACTTAAGTGAGTTTTGTGTTTAAAGTTGTGTTTTAAGTTTACATGCAAATTTGTTATTTCTTGGCAGAGTTTTTATTTTGTAATTTAATTTCATGTTTGTTTATTTCAAGGCCAGCATTTTTGAAAAATAGAAATTGTTAATTGTACTAATACCTCGAAGTGTGCACTGTCATGAGATAAATATGTTTGATTTATAAATAATACAGGAATGTACCAGTTACACCACTCCCTCGATAACTCGCGCACAACGGGGTCCAAAAACATCGACCGCATTATAAGCGAGGGCATGAGTTATGGAGGGACCTATAACAAACAACAAAACTAACAAAGGGATCGACGTAGAGGCAAAAGGGCGGTAGGGTGGGTTGGCATGTTACAGTGTTGAATACTCAATTAATAATTGTGCTAAGATTAACTGTGAATAAATATCTCTTCATAGCGATGTACATGTACTTTGTTTACTTTTTTCCTCACAGAGTAACATTAATTTCAGGATAACTTACAGTATATTGAGGAGATCATCAAAACATTATTCCACATGGTTTCCGTTTGCTTAACACATGTACGACTTTGCACATTGTGTACTACGTCACTAATTTTTGTGTTGAATTGGATAAATTCAAGTTTTATTGTTTGATCCAAAGTAGACTTGTTTTTATACAAAAGATCAACACTCATTTCGAAAAAAACAATGTCGATTGAACGATAGATAGATTTGATTGCGATAGAAGTAAAATGAAAAAAAAAAAAATTCACAAGGGTTAACCATTACCAACATGAATTTAATGGGTCTACAAATGTAAAACAACGTAAGTTAGAACATGATAATACTTGCAGTTTGTGACATGTTTGACAAATATCACTTCACATTTTGAAAACATCTGTTCATTTTTTTTTGTGTTACTCTTTGATTTCTCTGCCGCCTCTGTGTATTGTTCAAGGATGATTATCTCTCTGAGCTGGTATGGATAATTACATGCAGCTTCCTGATTCGCTGAGCGTATCTCTCACGACAATGAATTTTGTTTTATTCTATTTTGGCGCTGGAATCTCCAAAGCCATCCATGGCTTGCCCTAAAATGAGATTCATTCTGCATACTTTTTGCCATTTTTTCTGCTTGGGCTTTGAGAATTGTTCCAGAGATGGGAACACCTTGTTCATGTTGCTGTGTGAACCATGCGTACACAGCATCATCTAATTTGGTATCGTTTATAGTCCGTGCTCGTTTTCGTTTGATCCCATTATCTGAATCAACATCATGTAAATAATCCCGAAGTTTCTGCTTATCCTTAAGCCAACCTCTAAATGTCGACTCAGCAATTTTTTAGTTCATTGCAAACGGTGGATCTCGCTTCGCCATTATGAACCCTATCTATGATGCACAGCTTTTCAGTCACTGAGTACACCTTTTGCTTACTTCCTTTGCTCTCCATGGTCACATTTACAAATGATTAGGATACATTACTGATATTATATATTTTAATGATGTTAAGTACATAAAAATGTGAAACCATTTTCGATTGGTCAAATAAAATGAATTTTGAGAACGGTAATGACCACAAGAACTTATGCTGCTATTGGCATGCCTTTGAATTTTTTTAAATTGTACTTCCCTTGCTTGATTTGATACAAAAGACATATTCAAAGTGATAAAACAACACAGGTCTCTTTTAATTGATTTTTTTAATGCAACAAACACTTCCCCAAGTTGTTGATCAAAACAAAGCCGGCATGTAATTAGGTTCTCACAGAAGTACTCACGGGTTTCAATGTGACGGTCGATTGACTCTTTTCATGTTTTCATAGAAGAGAATATGTTGCGATTATAGTGTTTACATTTAAGCAAAATTAAAGGATTAGAACATGAATTTCACATAGCAAGACATTTAATTGGTGTTTATTTTATTCTCCGTTGCCACCTGTTAGCATTTACCAGAATTTTTCGTTGATCGCTGTTTCGCCAGACTGTTTATTTACAGTTTATTGACAACTATTTCTCTCAAAAAACCCCAAACATAATATGTGATATCTTATTAGAACTTGCAAATTTTACAATATGTATTCTATCTTTATGGGCAATAATCACCATTTCCGATGATAAAACGAGCTATATATCAAGGTTCAATTTACCAATTTACCAATTCTTATCGTGATTTTTTTTCACATTCAGCACATTTTAAAATATATTTTCTTTGGAAAAAAAATTGGGAGCCATGCCGGACACCGCATTATAAGCGGGTTTGCGAGTTATCCGGGCGCGAGTTATCGAGGGAGTGGTGTATTTGAATTATCTATTGATTTATTTTGGCCAGAAAGTCTGTCATCTGGATAATACCTTAATTTAAAGGATATTAGAAATTTGGCGACATGATGTGAGTCTATACAAGTGAACAATTCTGATAATTCGTGTTCTACCCTATTAATGATGACATCATCCTGCTTTGCAGTCTGCTAATAGCATATTTCATTTTGAATTCAGACCATGTGTGGATTTTGTACGACAACTTGCCTCGAGTAAAAGTGAGCTACCTAAACCACCAAAGAGATCGCCTGGAATGTTCTTGCTGTTTTATCAAGATAAAAGAGAGCAAATTGTTGCTGAAAATCCAGGTTTGCACTTAGCAAAAAATCCTTCCAAAATTTTATATATGATGCTTTGCGTGTTTGTTTTTTCTTTATTCATTTTACAGTTAACAATATTAAACCATAAAGTAAATATTGATTTGTGTGTGTGTGATTTAGATTTTGAACGTAGCTTTAACAGTTTTAGTCATATTGCTACGATGTCTGCTGTGTGGCAGTTTATAGTGATGTCCAGCACAGGGGTATCATGTAGCATCATGTTCCACTCTGTCACATTATCCTGACACCAGGCTGACCATTCCTAACATTAACCTCTTAATGCTGAGTGCCTAGGGAGGCAGCTGCTATTACCAGTTTTATAAGTCTTTGGTATGACTCAGCTGGGATTCAAACCTGTGACCTCCAGCATCCGAGGCAGATGCTCTAACTACTTATTCCACCAGAGTGGTCAGTATAAACTGAAGTTTATTGTGAGAAACAATAGCATTAAGTGTAAGATGGAGAAGTCTATTGTTAGATAGTATTTTGAGGGTACATCTGACCGGCATTTATAATTGGTCTGATTTGTTCAATTATAACCATCATGCTCCATATGGCCTAAAAGAATCCTTGAATTTTAGGGGTGGCCTTGAAAACTTGAAGTCTCATAAAAGTTGGTTTTATCTGTGAAAGTCTTTGAATTTCTCCTTTTTTAATACTTTCCCTGGTCTCATTAATGTTAGGAATATAAGCGGGCTACCTCCTGAATCCAGCTTTTCTAAAAGATAAAAATTTGCCTTTTCTGTCTATATCACATAGACAAAGGGCAGTAAATCATGATCATTATTTTCCCTTACCACTGCTAGGTATTGTCAGTTTTTAACCTTTGCATCCATATACAACATTGACATTGTATAGAACAAGCCTCACATAATCCAAGTCCTTGTGTGTGAATATCAAGCCATTTATTAAAAATTTTGGATTTAATTCATCTTCACTAGCCAAGGTTCCGATAACCCTATCTACACCTTGGTGGATTGAATAGATATATTAGTGCTTTGTCCTAGCGACATCTATTGGATTTCATTAGTTGCCTCCCTTAGTATGTAATGCCAACTAACCATTAGAGTGATGCAATTGACCTGAATAAGATACTTTGTAAGTTTAACATCGAAGGTATGACTATGTACCAGATGGAAGCCGTTACAGGCATATTTGAGTGAAAGGTACATGTATTTGTGCAAACACAGACCGGCACTGGAAAATTGCTTATTTATCAGTCCATTAAAGTTGTGTCAATGCATGTTGACTTTCAAGTGTTTGTTCACACTGTCTTGATTTCATGTACTCTGTTTTATAATGGGTGTTATTTAGCCAGTTATTTAATGAAGGATTAACATGCTCACATGTCAGTTTATCTATTATTTCTATTATTTTATTGTTTCCGAAACATGTCTTCAGAATGAACTAAAGCATGAAATACAAGGTAAGGGAAGACATGCATAAGTTCTGGTGTGCACAGAATGTACCTCCTCTTCGCCTTGCACTATGTGCAGTTTGTGTTCTAATGACACCTTGTCTGCCATTTTGAAAAATTTAGCAAAGGCAAAGAGAAGAGGCATAAGGCAAACAAGACCAGTACATATGTACTAAATATACATCTGAATACAGAATCAGTTGTGAACCTTGTGGGGGACACTGCTGGGGTCCCCCCCCCCAAACACCAAAAAGATAGTGCTTTCCATTACCATGACTTTAGCAGATTTGAGGGGAGAAGTTGTTGATGTAGGGTTTAACACCATTTTTCAGCACAAGATAGGCTATACATGGTTGCCAGTACAGTAATCCCCTTCTTGAATGGCCCCCCTGACCAGCGGCCACCCGCTCCTTACGGCCAGAATCTGACGGCACCGACGTGTTTGTGTTCAAAAGTACCCCTTACATAAGGCCACCCCGCTAACGCGACCAGCGGCCAGCATATTAGTGCAAAAATATAGAATTTACCCCGCACAAGTGGCCGCATTTTATTTTGCAATATGTATCTAGACCCAATTTTATTCATAACGTGTGTTAAGTAAACCGATTTCTGTTTCCCGATGTCAGGTTTTCGTTACTGAAAGAAGTGTTGACTAAAGTACATGTACCACAATGGTTAATATTATATCATTTACGCATCACGAGAAGCCACATTTATTCCATAAAGCCGAGAATGACTCAAATTTTAATTGATACAAAAAGTTAAGTAAACGTAATCCGATTAGCCTTACTGCTGTGTTATCATGAGATGTCCAGTTTAGTCACTCTGATAATTGTTAAGATTTCACTTATTGAACAGTAGTAACAGCTGAGAAGCGGCGGTATTTTGATGTACAATACACAAGTCAGCGGGAAAATGGTTTAATAGCCTTTATGGCTTCCCTTAGTAAGATGTTGAGCTTGTTCACTTTCATAATTAGTGGCTATTACTACTGACAATAATTGTCAAGATTACAAATCCTAACAGCCGTGAGGTGCTATTTTTCAGATCAAATCTGCGAACATATTGAAGCCATTTTGGCTTCTCTCCCTTAGTGTAAAGAAATGTAAACACAAATAGGGTACCAGACTGCGACTAATGAACCATGTGACAAGATCACTGCCTTTAAAAAACACATGGCATTTTGTTTAAATGCAGAAAAGTTGTTTTATCAGTTTTGTAGTTGGCAGCACTGATGATTACAACCAGACATAATTGTCAAGATCACAACAGGGTCTGCATAGTCTAAAAATAGATTTTTGCAGACACACACACAGAGAAATTAGCCTTGAACAAAACAGGGTACCAGACAAAGACCGAAACTCCATTTATCCATCCATATTTCGGGCTTGACTGGTATTGAAACCGCCCAGTCCAGCATCCAAAATGTCACACAGTTGGGTTGACCATTCTCCTGACTAACCAGCCTGTCTGCCAAGATGCGACAAAATTGCCTGGCAGAGCCTCTTTCACTGTATAGCCTCAAGGTATTAGCATTGGTTTATTTAGGGATGATAGTCTCAGAGTGTTGTTTGTGTAAAAATTGAAGAAGACAAGGGCCAAGAGTGTTCACACAGTGAGTGTGAAGATACTTCTGAGCAGCATCTTTTCTCTGATCTGACCATGGAGAGGACAGAGTATAGTTTTAAGGTTGCTGTCAAAGTAATATGTGGTGTTGGCTTTAGAATGCCCATCACCCCCTACCACCAGAATCAGGCAGTGTGTACAGCTTGATCAGCCTGTTTATGACAACGTGCCCACCTTTGTCTTGCCGGTCCTGGGTCAGAAGCTTGGGTCATTTTGTGCTGTCAGTCAGTTGTGAGTGATTATGTGCCTTTGCTAGCCCCTTCATTATCTTAATACTAAAATTAATAAAGAAAATATGGGGTCAGAATTGCAAGATTATTCTTATAGTCCCTCAGATGGGACAAGGCCTAGATCAATGGTCTACTTGAGTTAGCAATGGATTGCCAAAATGAAACGTTTCATGCAACGAAGGTCGCAGGTATTTCACCCATCTAGACTGTCTTCTCTTTCATGCTTGGCTGTTATTGAGACAGCCTTATGAGAGGGAGAACTTAGACCTTTGATTGTAGACAGAGTCTCGAGAAAGGGTCATGTTTTCTGGGACTGGTATAGAGTCAATACATATAGACCATAGAGTGAAGAATTTTCCTTAATAGCTTCTTCTAAATGTTCATTATTACGCATTTTGCAAGAGTTGCAGAAAATAGTTTTGATCACATGGAAGAGGCAGCATTGTGTCGCATGCATCTATGAATAAAAAAGAAAGTTTGAAGCAGAGTCAGACCTGCTAAAACTTACGATTTTGCTGTAAGTCTTAAGAAAATGACCCTTAAAATATGGACTTACAGCATGAATGGAAAACAACAGAAATATGATTGTTGCAGTAAAATCTGGATAATTTGGACATCTGGGTTTGATTTGGATCTGGGTTTCATATTAGCTTTAGTGGAATTAGTCGGGGAACCAGACTAACTTTACATTAGTACCTCAGATGCTTTAAATGGCACATACTTTTCCATGCAAAGCATCTGCATGATCAAACAGTTGATTATAGAATTTTTTTAAAATGGCTTCCAGCTACTGATACATGTTAAAGACAAAAGGAAAAAATGAGCCTCTTGAAAAACTTTAATATTCAGTACAGAAGAATAAAAAGGAATATTCAGATTGTTCTGAATAAAAGCAGGAAGGGGATACAAGTATATCGTATGTCAATTTGAGTATGTTTTGTGGCAGGAGATATGATTTCTGTTGTCATGTGAAATGAAAGGGAAAAAATCTGAGAATTATGTTGAGTTAAGAGATAGCAACAAGTCATTGAACAGCATAGGGTTTAGAATTGAAGATTGTACAATTGTACTAGAGGTAAATTTGGTCTCTGTGTACTTTACAGACCTATCAGATGAACATAGTTGATGCATCAGTTCGGAATACCAGAATTTTTAAACACACATTTTCCAACTTGACAGTAGTACATATTTTGTTACACCCTACTGAAAACTGGTCAAACTTAAGTAAAAATCAACTGCCTTACTGAGACAATCTTGTCAGGGTTGGCTGGTCTGCAGAGAACGCCAGCTCAAAAGCCAGTGAAACAGTGATGACATCTATGTTTGTGACTTTATGCTTGGCATCCTGTCCATACAACACAGCAGTGCAGATATGAAAGAATTTTCAGTCAAGTACAAAAACAAGAGTGACTTTAGAGGGATCTTTGTTGTGAAGTTCCACATGAAAGGGCATTGTTACAGACAAACATTTGCAGCGAGCTTCCTAAAGAAGGCAGAGTCTGCACCCTACCTGTCATTGAACATACGGGGGTGGGGTGGGGAGGTAGAAACAATAAATGATTTATGAAGACTGTCAAACTGTGAATATGTATATGTTCATGTAAATATTTGGAATTAGCCTTTAGAAACTGTAAATATGTGCATATATTTTGACAATTTATCCTGAAAACAAATGATCTTGTGATGAAAATCAAGAATTGAGGAACTTTTAACTTAAAGTAAGGTAATATCTTGCTTATTTATTCTAGATTTTTTAAATTCTTTTACTGTTTTTATGTTTGGAAATATCATAATACCATATGTATGTATATGTATGTATGTATGTATATATATATATATATATATATATATATATATATATATATATATATATATATATATATATATATATATATAATGTAGGTAGAAATGCACCTTTTCTTGTTGTGTTGTTTTTAATGAGCTATGTGTTAATTTATTAATTAAATGGAGTTCAGTGATTTTTGCATTACATATTTTTAAAAAAATTTCACACCCGAGAGGGGACAGGGATGGGTGGGAGTTGGGGCACTAATAGTTTTGGTTTTGCAAGGTTGGTAGCTATGAAGTATCAAACTCACAGCTTGATCAAAGGGTTGTCACATGGGAAAACAAAAGAGGATGCTGCCTGTAGAAGCCAAGGGATTATGGTTAAACAGGCACTGGAAGTTTTAGAACTCTACTTGGCACTGTACTAAATTCATGGTGCAATCAGAAGGATTGCCAACTAGAAAACAAGATGAGGGCTGCCTTTACAAGCCCAGGGCCTATAGGGCCACATGCACTGACAAAAAAACTTGGAAAATGTCACTTTGGGAATTAAATCTAACTAGTGGAAAAATGAATATGCAAATTAAATCAAATTTCTGTTGCATCGGATAGCATTTATACAACAAAAGACAAATATTAATACAAATACAGGTTGTTTAAACTTGCATGAAAATGGAAGCAGTATTCTTATTCTTGCTAATTAACACCCCGGTGAACAATGTTTGCAGGTACTTCACCTTGCGATGTGTAATTCAATTACCTTTAATATTTTCAAATTATTAAAATCCAAATAACTGAAGATACAGGTATTGTGTATTTAAAGCCATCATGAATAAGATAAAGTGCATATCATATATGCATTTTTGAATGGGAAAAATGGCACGAAAACATAAAAAAAATACAAATATTAGAATTGACAATAGTTATATGTACAGCAAACATCACTTTGACCTATGTCTTGGAATTGTTCAGAATTGTTTCAGAAATACTTATTCATGCCAGAGAGGCATTGCTATCTTATGAACTCCAGCTCAATAACAACTGTAGAAAACCTAGTAGAAAGCTTTGTGCTTTAAGGGGCTTGGATGATTGTATGATTGTATTGTTCAGTAGATAAATTGCATGTTGAAATGAATACAACTCAGGTTGTTTCTGTGATCTTTTCTTATTAATTCAGGTAAGAAAATCACAGAGTTGGCAAAAATAGCAGGTGCCATGTGGAAAAGGTTGGATGAAAAAGAAAAAAAGGTTTGTTCAATTTTGTTGATTCAGATTATACTTGAGAACCTTTTCATTGTTAATATGTAGAAATGTTTCCCTTAATCGGTGTGTATGGTAGGTAGGGATGATGATGATTGCTCTGGTTTGGTGTTTTATGGCACAGCACACTAGTAGGTTTTTGTAGTTTATTGTAGGTTATTTGGTGCCAAAGCAATTGGTGTAAAGTACTTTGCCAAAGGTCATGCGACTGTAGCCAACCAGGGCTGTTCATTGGTAGGGTTCTGACCCATACCCTTTTCAGTAACAAAACTGGCATGCCAATCACTGAGCAACCATGATGGCTTTTGCTGCTTATGACACATGGGAAGCCACAGTGTGCCTGCTCAGAATCTCAGAGATCACAACTTGGGAAGATGACGATAGGTTATATATTGACATATTCGTTGTACTAATTTTAATGACAATTCTACTTTAATATTTTGCAAAAAAAAAATCCTTAAGAAAATCTTTTGAATGGAATGTTTGATGCTGACTTTATGTCTTTTCTGTGAGTGAACTATTTTTCTTTTGTGACAATTTTCATAAATTTAGAGGTTGCTACAAACTGAAAATTTAAAGAACCTATGTACAATAATCCTTTTATGAAAACATTAGTACCCCACAGGGTTGAACATTGTTTGAAATCACTTGCCCAGGTGGGCAGGTTCACACAAAA
Source organism: Megalonaias nervosa (assembly GCA_016617855.1). Lineage (NCBI taxonomy): Eukaryota > Metazoa > Mollusca > Bivalvia > Unionida > Unionidae > Megalonaias > Megalonaias nervosa. The sequence goes on along the minus strand of JAECUM010003213.1, from coordinate 27,681 downwards.
CCTTGCCCTTACTGATTCATTAATTGCCCATCTTTAAAATAAAGCCACATATCATGTTTCCACTTTTAGAAACACTCTTGAATAGTATATTTCGTATTCTGTCCACACATTGTTTTCCCTGACATTTACCTTCCTTTGTTTTTCTATGGGCTTTATCAAAGAAAGTCCACATAAAAATAACGCCATTATCAAACATACTCACATAGTTGACCAACAAAATGTAAACATTGTTTGGTCGCTTGTAAGTATTGTAATAAAAAATTCTGTTACTGTATTTAATCACTTGTAAGTTAATTTGATTATAAGCATATACCTCCCTCATTTTAGGGCTGCAAAAAGAGAATTTTGCTATGACTCTCCTATAAGTCAAGTTTGGTTTTTTTTTTGCAAGTCAAATCTGTCTGCAAGGGTGATGTGGTCAGTGAGTTGGAGGTACAGTTGGGAAAATTAAAAATGTCAAACTGGATAGATGGATAGACAGAAGGATAGGGCAAATAAAGACAAAACCAATGTAGAATAAATACATCTGTATTAATGAGTTGAATATATACAAATAAATTGACAACTTACAATTTGTCAATCCATTTATATAATAAATCTATGCATTGAATTATATGTGATGTACGGGTATAAACTTTCGTCACCGTTAGCCTTGGAAGTGAAAAGGGCCTTCATTGTTATGGCATTTCTGGTGACTGCATGCCTATTTTGACACTGCTCTAGAACCCACTCATTCAGACCAAACTCCCAATTTACATGAGGGCTTTCCATTGTTTAAATTTTCTTAGATGTCTGGCACTATGAACTAGAACTGACTTTTTCTTGCACCAGTCATGCACCTGTTTCTCTGACACACTAAATTCAGGTTTTGCTGCACTTGTTCTGTGTTTCTTTGCAAAGTCTATAACCTTTAAGTTGAATGCTCCATTGTACACAATATGTTTTATTTTCCTCATATTGGTGAAAGTACCTAAGCTTAGCAATTCATAATATATGATATCTGAGTGATAAACATTTATGTGGAGGTTGAACTTGGGGTCTTTAAGAGACACTTTGATAATACAGTCTTTGAAATCTTATAAAAGGATTGCAGCAACTGAACAGGTGTTGGTTGTGCAGTATGATGAAAGGGACTCGGCATAACATTGAACAAGTATCAAGGCACACTCAAAGGCTTGTCCACTGGGGAAAATAAAGCACTGAAATAAACTATTTTAAACTACAGTGGTTGTTTTTGCTATTTTGCATGTGATATTTTCCAATTTCTCGAACATGAAATTAAATAAAGGTCAACAAAGAGTTCATAATTCACAGACTTGGAGTCCAGACGGTATCATCATTACGGACTTGGAGTCCAGACAGTATCATCAGTTGTGCTTTGCATCATTTATATCCATATTTGTTCCACAAAATATTACATGCAGATTTTGCATTATTGTTTTTACTAAATCGCATTGTTCTAGATTAATATTACCTCGAGTTGATCCATGCACTCATGAGTTACTGTTTTTCAGTGATATAATTTATCCAAAAATTGATGTAATCTTTATGAAAAAGCACACACATTTAACTTATATAAGGCACCTAACCAACATTTATTCACATAACTACCACATGACCATGAAAGAATGATCAAAATAATGGCTAAAATTCTGAGCATAGGTCGACTAAGATCATTGATCGTTTTTACTTTTGTGTTTTGGCTTAAATAATTTCTGATACTTTTGGCATCTCCAGTGTTTATAATTGGTTGATTGTCTTTTGTTTTCCAGCAACAATCCAAGCCAGTTAAGTGTTTTAACCCTGAAACTGGCTTGGGTTAGAGGGAATTTTGTCATGTGGCTAAATATTTTGATGTTTAATTCCCTTGTATTCCATAATAGTAGCATGATTACTGTAGCTTTGATAACGGTTAATGTCGCTAACATCAAACTAAAACTTCTTTTGACAGTATTAACAATTGTTTTCAAAGCTTCATTTCTGAAATGTCTTTATTGTATTTTGGAGATAACTAAGTTTAGTGCAGTAGTGTCTATGATTGGAATCCAAGCAATGTACTTCAATCAGCGCAAGATAAAACCTTCAATGTACATGCGGTGATGCCATATGTATAAATATACTCTCTAAATGCGAGTGTTAAACCAAACACTATTGTTGTTCATTGTTGTCATTCTGGAAACACATTTCAATGTACATGCGGTGATGCCATATGTATAAATATACTCTCTAAATGCGAGTGTTAAACCAAACACTATTGTTGTTCATTGTTGTCATTCTGGAAACACATTTCAATGTACATGCGGTGATGCCGTATGTATAAATATACTCTCTAAATGCGAGTGTTAAACCAAACACTATTGTTGTACATTGTTGTCATTCTGGAAACACATTTTAACCTGTTACTTAGAAAATGGAAGAAAATTAAATAAATTTATTGAATTTTCAAACAAATTGTATTAACTTGTAACATTTCCATCTATTAATTCATGATTATAGTCCCTTAACCCTTTACCTCATAGAATGTATGGCTTTTTAGCAACCATGAAGTCATTTCTTGTGTTGTTACAATTAAATAGTAAAAAAAAGATGTTGAAGGTGTCACGAGACTTTATAATACATGAAACAGTTGCTATAATTTTGTGTCTTAACATTTGTAGGTCATAAAAATTACTTTTTAAAATAATTAAGGGTGTCCCAAGACTTATAGTGTCCGAAAATATACAGTAATTACATTAAGGTCAGATTTTAGAATTTTTTGTTATATCTCACTTTTAAGACAGCCCCTCCTCTGCCTGAATAATTATTTTTAGTAACAAAGGTCAACTTTTAAGAGTATATATGGTATTTAACGTTTGATATAGGATAAGGCCTTGTGTAAACAGATTGTTTGGTTATCAGATTCTATAGTTTTGGAAAAAAAGTCTTCGCATTTGTATTCACCTGTCCTCTTTGATGGACTTAAGGACAAATATGGCATTGGACATTTATAACTTGTGTTGACTTGGTTTCTGTCAATGTTTGGGGTGAAACGATACACCTGTGCTGTGTATCGATAATATTCATGATACACAGCCTGCGATACGATACATATCGATACACTTATGAACTTGATGCCCTTTCCATCATTAGAATGTAGGTAGTGCCCACTTTATGCATGTTGACATATTGGTTGCATTTCCAGTATGCAGATTACAGATAGAAATATAGTTATCATATATTTATATACAATTCTCATTTATGACAAGAAAACAAAACTACTTTCAAACAGACTACACGTTGGTTGTCTGTTTTATTCAGTGTTTTAGGCTATTTGATGATGGCTTCATATAACTCACTTTAGCCACCAGGCCTTTGTTTTACATGGCATGATTGCTCTGAAAACATCTTATTACCAATTTCATGTTTCACTTAAACTTGAAAACAGAAGAAATAAAGCAATTTCCTCATGCAAAGAAAATATCATCTAGAACGAATCCGGGCATGGGAATGAGAATGAATACCAACAAAATCTATAACATTGTACTTCCTGCAGATGTAAAAGACTGCTGTGGCCACAGGTACTTGTATTTGTTAGTGAAGAAGGAAAACTATTGACAACACCCTATTCTGTAATTTTTTAATTTTTTTTTTTACACAAGGTGATAAACTAGAGTGGTTTAAAAGCTGCCTCCTTGCTGATTATGTGCTAATTTTATTTATACCATCAGCACCTTCATTCACTGGTTAAATATCTCTGCATAAAAAGAGAAATTCCAAAATTGTTCCCCATGTACAATTTAAGGAAAGATGCTGCTAGGATTTTATCTTAAGGAGGACTACACCCTTTATCACTAAAAGAAGGAGGGAGTAGAAAAAAAGAAGGGGGAGGAGGAAATGGTCATAGTTCAATATTTACCTAACACTTCAATATCTGTCTCTCTTTCTTCCTGCTCCACTTTTTTAGAGCGCTACTGAAATCAAAATTGGTAAAAGATGTCACCTCTAGATGTATAAGTATTAATCTGTTAATTATTTCTGAGCATACTCTGTTCCTTATCTGTATATGAATATTTTTCAGTGCTTCCTTCTGAAGGGGCCTTTGCATAGCTAGCTTTGTCAGCTTGAACGTGTTGGGGAATTGATCGTTGTGGCTTACAATTTTCAAGAGCTGACAGATATTATCTTTTAGATACATCTGCTCCAAAATAGGAGTTTTCACTAACAAATTTTTTTTTGAATCAGTAGTTTACTGACTACCATGCCAGATTTATCATCTGTTACATAATGCTGTATTTGGGTTTTTAGTCCATCAAGGCCATAGTGTACTTTTGCAGATGAAGTTATTCAAATAAATATCTTTACTTCTTAATTTCATTTTTTCATTCTTACTTATTCAGTTTATCTTAACCCTGATATGGATGTATGGTTTTGTTGCATATGATCCGAAGGACTAAATTGGTTGATAAAGAAATGAAACTTGCATTCCACTTTTAAATTGTCTGTATTTTAAATATTCTCAATATTTTGCCCTTTCTACATTTAAGTTAGAAATACCACTGAAAGGGAGATTGACCGCCATTCCGTCTATTTTCATCCATCCAACATGTACTTTTGACTCGAATGCCATTTTTGGACTCAGTATCACTTGCTGGTATCTCCATTAACAATTTCCCAGCTCCAATAATCCAATATACTTCATAACTTTAAAAATTGTTGTCATCTTCACTATCACCAGTCAGTATTTGATGAACGAAAACATAATGAACCACGCCATGAATAAGACATTTTGGGTTTTCAAGATAGCCCATATTTTAAACACGCATTTCTAAAACATCCATCATGGAAGGTTCAAACTATGCCAAAATACTTATTCCCAAAACACACATATTGTGACAAGAACAGTTACATAAAAATTGTATACTTCGCTGAGCACATTCTCATATGTGGGACATTCAACTAATTTGAGGGAGTTTTTGTGCATCACTGTTCTCCAAAGTGTGTGAATTCGTACAAATTTTGCGCAATTCACGCAATCGCAACCCTGACAGTATCTGTTTAAATACTACATATCAATGACTTCAGTGCAAAGTTTCTCTGTTTTTTTGCTAGTACTTTCTGTTTGTCATGCAGGGAATAAGCTACACTAGTTCCTGACTGCAGTTATTATTTAACCGAACTGGAACAAGCAATAACCACTAGTGAGATTTCAATGCAACATATTTCACCACGTGACACACTAGTAGTGTAGCTTTCAAATTGACCAAAGTTGACAAGATATATAGAATCTATGTTGGGGTTTGGACCAAGACAAGAAAATCCCAGTCAAGGGGTTACATTATTTGTCTCCCCACGAGGCTTGCCAAGTGGGGAGACATATAATGTACCCTGCGACTGGGACTTCCTTGTCTTGGTCCAAAAACCCAACATAGATTATTTTTCTCACCCAACATTATCCTTGAAAGTAAGAAAGAACTCCTCCCTTGTGCAATATAGTTCACGCGCCAATGTTTACATGTGGTGCATTAATACAAATATATTAATGAGGACTGTGGCGTGATGTGTCATCCGAAGTACACAGTTTTTATGCGTGAGTCAAAACAAAATAACAACATTAAACGTTGCATAGTTTTTAGGTATTATCACATTTAATATATGGATGTTATATGAGATTAACAATAAATAGTTAATATTTATTACAAGAAAATGTTTCATTTTCGTTAGTTCCAATTTAGAAAATTATATTGTACATAATGAAACTGTACTCGGCCCACAGCTCTGTTGTAGTGTAAATACATGTAGCATGAGTGCCTGTGCTTGGGTTATTCATGGGTAATTAGAGATCCGTGTCACTATCATATATAACTCTCCTTTTCTTTAGAGGAGGTGAAACTGTTTGTGACATACTTGTGTTGTAATTAATATTGATTGTAAAAGTACTTTGTGCATAAAAGACCCTCCAAATACGGACCCCAGCTGATAACCATGTGCTAAACTTTCAAGTTCACTGATTCTTTGAAAATTTATTTTTCTGTCTTGGAAATATGGCAAGTGTCACAGTGAAATTTGCTTATGGATTAATGTGTTGATGGATAAATGATTCTTTCTGGCTGGTAAGTACATTATTTGTCATTAAATATTGTAGGTATATTTTTGATTCAGCTGGGGCACAATGGAGATGCTTAACAAAAATAGAATAAAGCATGTTTGACATAACACATTTCTGGCTGTTACTAAGTTTTCTGTAGTTGTTAAGAGAGTTGGGAGGCTATGAAGTGTATAGGTCTATAGTCTATGTGCATAGATCAGTATTTTCTGTCATAGTTCATTTCACACAGCATTGAGAATTTTATCCTATCTGTATCACAGTCAATTTTCAGGTCAGCGTCATTAAATGTAGCTAACAGTATATAATTTGTTTCACATGAAGTATTTAAAACTAGTTAGGTAGCTTTAGCTACATTTAATGACGCTGACCTGAAAATGTACTGAGTCAGGCTTGCAGATAGGATAAAACTGACTATGCCGTGTGTAACGAACTATCATAATACCAAAAAGCTCAACATCGTGTGCATGTCTGTGTCTCTCTCTCTCGAAATGTTTTGTATGGTGTTTTCTCAAAAATGGAGAGTTCTTAAGTTACTATGTTGTTTTGTTACATATTTGTTTGTTGTTGTTGTTGTTGTTTGATTTTAGAACAACTACGTCAGGCATAGCAGAAGACAACAAGGTTTATTTTTTTAATAGTAGTCCATAGTGCGTGGAAACCTTGATTGAGATGACTGGTATGAGATGACTGGACTGAGACAAGAAAAATAAGGTTAGCAAAACAGCTAGATTCCTCTGTCGCATGGGTGAGAAAAAATTTGACATAAAAATTTTGTGTAAAAGTGGTTATTAAATGATGAGTAAAGAATTTCGTTATACCTGTGGAACACGTTTGGAATGTATCCTGTATGCTGAACATGCTACTGGATTAAGATAATTAGCATGGAGGGGGGACATATTATGAACCCTGTCACTTTGTTTCAATTTGTAGACATCAAGGATTCTCAATAGTCTTTTCGTTTTTAATAATAACAGTGAGTGCCTAGGACTGCAAATGCTGTTTCAGATGAATTATATATTTAAAGAATAACAAGGCAAACTAATAATAACTATTCATGACTACTGAAGACTAAAATAACTTACATATGGTAAGTATCGTTTTGTATCAATTCTTCATCTATCTCGTGTATCATTACAGCAAAAGTATCTATGCATCGATATATCGATGAATCATTTCATCCCTGGTGTGTCATTGGGCAAGACACTTTATTGCAGTTGTCTAAAACTAAAACTTGTGCAGCTGGAATAGATTCACTAGAATTCCTTATAAAAACCAGTATGGTGGAAGGGCTGTATTATTCTCATGTTTGCAGTAACATGATGTGAATAGTCAATGCATCAAGCCAAAATACTAGTGGATAGCAACCCCTTATCTTTGCTAGCCATGGGTTCCGGTATGTTAACCTATGTACAATTTGGAAGATTGATCTGATATTTCAGTGCTTTGCACTAGTGACATCTATTGGATTTTGCGAGTTGCCTTCTCTTCCCTTAGTATGTAATGCCAACTAAGTAATAGAATGTAACAGCAGTGCATTGTACTTCAGCTGAAAATTATGAGTCAATTGACTTCAAAAAGATACTTTTGTAAGTTTTACTGCAAAGTCTGACTATGTACCAGAGCAAAGCCATTGCAAGTGTATTTGAGGAAAAGGATGTATTGTTGAAACATGTACAGGCAATGGAAAATTGCTTATTTATGAGCCCATTCCAATTCTGTGCTCCCCATATCTTAATCATGGAGGAACAGTGTTTAATTTTGAACAACTTGATTTTGATTGGATGCAGTGGCTCACAGACCCAAAGCACTGAAATATCAGATCGATCTGCCAAAGTGTAGATAGGTGAACATATGGGCACTTTGTTTAGCAAAGATGAGCAACGCCTCTAGAATATGCCCAGTGTGCACTCTCAAGGATGTTGTAAAAAGCGACTAATGGTGGTTTATATGTTAGTGTGCTGGAATCATGACCGAAGGTTGCAGATCAGCCTTGGCTTGGCAATGGGCAATACAGTTTACTGCCATTGTTTCAGCACATAATGACCTTGCTGTGCCATAAAGCATCAAGACCAAAAACTAGTTGGTCCTAAATGAAAATGGTGCTGTTCATATACCCAGTAAGGCCACTACTGTGGCCATCTTGAAAAACATGTTATAACTACTCTTGAATGAATTGTCATATCAGCATGGGGTTTCACTGAAAGTCTTCTTATGCTGTATTGTTGGTTGTAAATAAAACTGATGCCAATTTGACTTTCAATATGACTGCCATTATGAAGCTTAGATCATTTATTCTGTGCCATGCTCACTCAGTGGACAGGGGCCAGTTTTTATGTACCAATTTAATGTCGCATGCACCTGTCTGATATAAAAATTCATTAAAAAAAATAATACATGGGTGAGGTCAAAAAGGTCCATATTTTTGGAAAGGTATTATGAAGCACAACATAATCATATCACACACTTCATCTGACAAGTCTACTGAAGTTCCTAGAATAAAATGTTTATGCACCCCAACCCCTATTGTGTACATGCATTTTTCACATCCGAAGGCCATTTTTGACAGCATGTGGTGCTCATAGTGCAAATGCAAGCCCTTTTCCTGGGTGATACTTTTGAAAAACATTGTCTACTAAATAGCTTGATGCAATTCAGAATAGTTGTCATCCAAGCCATTTTTGAGATATTCTGTTTGCCTTCAACCCATGTGTCCACTGCTATGGGTGGCTAGCTCTACTTCCTAGCCAACTATTGGTATTTCATTGGCTACATACTGTGCAGTGACTATGGGAGGTGGACATGTTTCACATTAATTTCAAGAACAACATAAATCCGAAACAACTAGTTCACAAATATATCCGTCTCTTTAATTATTACACAATAATAGCTCAAAAACTCAAACCGTACCCTTAAGAAATTTGCTAGGGGCCAATATGTGAAACTGGCCCCTGCCACCTCACCCCTTTTGACCCAGGAATCAAGGTCACATTTTACAGTAATGCCTAGATCAGGGGTTTGACATGCAGGCTGTGACATTCAAGTTTTACGTGTGTAAGGTTGTTTGAACCTGTTTTGAAAACATCATGTTATGGTAATATGCACTTTGATGATATTGTGATGTTCAACAAAAAAATCTCTGTATTTGAAATAAATCAAGTCAGTGATGCAATAGAATACATTTTGAATAATTGATTTTTCTCTTTATCTGTCAAGGACAATTGGTTGAGAAAAATACTCTTATTGGGCAGTGGTACCAAGGATTGCATTGTTTTCTTGACCTTGGCAGAAACCTGCAGAAGCCAAATAATATAAACACTTTACTTCAATTTTCTTGTCTCTGTGCCAACTACAGCTGAGATTCTTTCATCAGAAAATGAAGTGTTATTTTTATCCATGTAATTTAAATGAACATTTTATTCTCAGTTTTATGAGAAAGAGGATCAGAAAAGAAAACAGGAATATGCCGAGGAGTATGAAGTGTATGTGGGATCCTTGACACAGAACCAAAAGAAACAACTGGAAGAGGAAAAATATAAGAAAATATTAAGCCGGAAACAAATGAGACAGAAAATTGTACGGAAGAAGGTTTGTTGAATTTTTAGGAGTGATAATTTATTTAATTTCTCCTTTGTCTTACAGACTGTAGCTCTACTGTTCATTGACCAGAAGAGCTTATGAGATGACCTGTCATCCATCCATCCATCAACACCAAGTTTGTCATTGCTATTCCTTCTAAACTACTTGAGAATTGCCATGAAACTTTACACACACATTCATCCCAAGGTCTAGCTGGTCCTAAAGAAAAAAAGGGTTCTGCTGGAACATGCAGTTTGGCCACCACAGTAGCCATCTTGAAATCTTGCCACTTCTTTTAATGAACAGAAAGTCACATCAAACATGAGATTTCACCAGTTCTTATGATGTCAGGTTGGTCTTTATGAAACTGATCCTACTGAGACGTCCAGTATGGCCACTACAGAAGCCGTCTTGAAAATCTTGCTATTGCTGAGATGGTCATATCAACATAAGCTTTTGAGTAAAAGACTTCTTATAATGTCTAGTTGGTCTGAAATGAAAATGACATCAGTATTGAAAATCTTATCATTGTTACTCCTGAATTGAAAGTCTTATCCACATGGAGTTTTCATCAGAAGACTTCTTTTGATATCTTGTTGGTCCTTAATAAAAATTGTGTTGATTGGATATCTAATATGGCTGCCATGGTGGCCGTCTTTAAAATCTTGTTGCTGCTTTCTTCTCCTGAATGGAAGGTTATATTAACATGGGGTTTTCACTACAAAAAACTATTGTAGCTTTCTAGTTGGTCCAGAATGAAAATATTTCCAACACAACATCAGTGTGGCTGCCATCTCCTTTTTATTGCTATTCCTTCTGAATGGAAAATTATTGACATGCATTTTTAACTAGAAAGACTTCTTATGTGTCGTTTGTCCTGAATGAAAATAGTGCTGTTGGGAGATTAAGTGTTACTCCTCAGTGATCATCTTGAAAATATGTTTTTGATACCTTTAATATGTTACTTTGTCACTATTACTTAGCTTACCTTTTCGGGGATGGAATTGCTCTTGTTTGTATTACAGAAATGCATTCTCCCATAGATGAACCTTCTTTTCAGTTGAGTTCTGGAACGTTTCAGACAGTATAGCACACAGACCCAGTTTGTCCCCCTACCCAGTTGTCACTGGCATGTGTGCAGAAGCCATCATCTATTGTGGATGCCATTTGTATTGGTTCAGTTAAAATGTTCTGCAGAATAATTTGCCTTAATAATTTGTCTTAAATGTGCATCAGGCATCTTACTAGTTTTTCAATATTCTAGAATGTTATTCCCATGATGCATTTTGTTTGTTAAATTAGAGAGCATATTGGAAATTGTTGCAGTTTGCAGCATTACTCATTAAAAATCATCCCTGCTCTGGCGATCAGGTGTTTCATGTTTTTATTCCAGATTCTTGGGTAGGTATTCTCTCCTGTTCCACTAGTTGATTGTGATCTCTATTTCAGTCATTTGATCTTAAATTTTAAAACAAAAACTGAGGTAAAAATGATTCATTGATTATATGGTATTTTGATTTTTAGGCTTGTAGAAGGGGGTCATACACCACACTAACTTTATTTTTGTGTATCCAGGTAGGCATACACCATTGCTTCACTTACAGTGAGTTGAGATGGCACACTGCTTGACTCCACTCATTTTAGTCCTTACTATTATATTTTGCTGCCAATAATCAGGATTAAGTATTGTTGTCTTAGCAAATTGTGCTTGACCACAGATAGCACACACAGCCATTATTATAACTAGAGTGAGTTGGACTTTGCACTTTGTCTTTTTAGTGTATAATTGTTGTCAGGACTCATGTGGCAATATTGGACTTTAAAGTGTTTGAGTACAGGTCTCACACCACTCAGCCATTGTTGTTATACCCTACAGACAAGTAGGGTAGTACTATTAAATATAATCACAATGAGCAGTTTTTAATTCATTTTTTTCAGACATTTTCTTTGCAAAACAACATGTCTAAACAGAGAGGGGGTCAAGGATCTCCTCCCCTTCTCCCTACATCTTCCCAACACCAGAGAGACCTGAGATCACAAAGTCCTGTCCAAGATTTTTGATAAATACAGTTGTAGAGGAGATCCATGCACATCAATGAGGTGATCTTGCATCAGCAACTGTTTCTGATTGGACTTTGATTAAACTTGTTTATAAGCCTTGTATGATGAAAACATGGGATGAGTTTGAATTTGAGCAAGATTTAAGTTCGTTGTGAATTAATCTTGTATCTGATTTCTTGAACTTATTTCTACTGTGGATACAGAATTTTTATCCAAGTTTGCTGAGACAAATAGCTTATATCATCATGGTCTTATGTTTTACAGTAAATGAGATCTTTATGTGTTTAAGGCAGTCTTGCATCTGATTGGTTCAGGTTTTTACCTCATAATAGGCTTTTTTTCTCATCTAATTATGATCAATAAGTTTACAGTTTCAGTCTTGGATGAGTTCGATTTTTAGCAAAATCTATGCATATTAAGCCATTATCTTTGCAAAGAATTTCTGTTACACAAACAGTAATGCCTTGATTGGGGCTTGACATGCAGGCTGTGGTATTCTATTATAAAACAGTCAGAAAATCACTGTCAAACTTGGTACATATTGTCATCATCATCTTTTCTAGCCAGTGGCCATTTCATTCCACATTGACCTTTGGCATATTAATCTAGCTAAAAGCATCTTCCCTTGCAGCCCATTTGTTGTCAACAGTTATTATTTCCCGCAGTCCTACTTGGTAAATAGAATTAGCAATCCGATTGAATCTGTTTCTTTCAGTTGCATCGAGTCAGACAGCAGAGCAGCAGATATTCTTTCGACAACTAAATATGTCAACGGTCAAAATAAAATTGAATGGATTGATGACCCTTGACTAGCGAACATGTAGACATTGGCAAATACTGCCTGTGCTTTTGTAGAGTTATTGCCCTTTTTGATTTGGAGCCATCTGTATTCAGAACATTGTAAATGCAGCTGGTCTCACAGATTTCAGATGATTGCCATAAAACTTGAGAAATGCTATGATCATCGAAAGCTATGCATGGGAACAAAATCACAGTTCCTATGATGTTGTCAGTGTTGTTACTCTTATATGTACTTGGAGCCTGATGTTGTGTACAAATCCAAGGAATGGAACTTCAGTATTCACACACTTTCCCATTTGTTTGTTACCCCCACTGATTTAAACAACAGATAGCATCAAGGATTAAAAAAATGCACAAAACTTCATTTCATTCTTCAATTTATAATTCCTAACCTGTTTCCAGGGGATCCCAAACACTGTCAATTTTTTGGCATTTCAAATCAGATGGTAGTTCTTTTGTTATATAGTCACCATATTTCCATGGCAGGTCTATGTTTTCAAGCAGCAGATGTGATGTAGTTCACCGTCTTTGTTAATCTCAATCCGTCTGTAAATTTTGTGAGTTATATTTCTTTGAACATGTGCATGCAAAAGATCTTCCTTTTATTTGTTCAGTTTGTTTTAGAAATATTAAAACTAGACACTGGAAATATTGGATGCAGATGAAACATTTTTTACTGAAATGGGCTCTTCTGGAAACCAGAAAAGTAGTGAGCAGTCCATCTGCTTGTTTATATTGTTGACTTCTGTTTAGTTGGAAACATAAATAAGTTGACACTGTTAAGGACACCCTGGAAACAATCAGGTTAGAAATTATAAATTGATGAATGAAATGACTAAGTTTTTTGCATTCTTATATCCTTGATGCTTTTCATATTTAAAAAGGGTAGAGGGGTAAAAACATGGGAGGGTATGTGAATAATCTCAGCTTTCACTAGATTGCCAAGAAACTTTGTACATTTTGAAAATTTGCATATCGACAAGTTACTATCCTCCCAATGAAGTTTATTTAGAGTTATTGCCCTTTGTCTTGCAGTTGAATGAAGGGTAGTTACTTAAATTTTTAAAAATGCAACTAGACTCGCAGCTTTCATCAAATCTCTGTCAAACTTTCAAATGTGTTATGGTCATCACATATCCATATCTTTGTTAGAGATGTTGCCCACTTTGCCCTGCCGCTGAATATAAAACAGAATTTTATGGACAGAGCTTGTCTTGCATTTTTTGTATGGATTGATGTGATATTGCAGTGTAATGGTCATCATCTTAACATGTGCATATTGACAGAAGTTTGTGCTCTCAGAATTTTTTTAAGACTTATTTGGGATGCAGTATATGACTTAGTGACTTACTGTGAAAGTTAATGCAACTTAAGGTCATCATCATCAGATACCCATGTTGACCAGTCATTATACTCGCACTGTATTCAGAATAGTTATATTCCCCTGTGGGCTTGGGGATGTGAGAAAAGGTCTGTTATTCCATGTCATATGGGTTGACTGAAGATGAATCATTGGTTAGAGTGCTGGACTTGTGACCAGTAGGGTGCAAGTTTGAATCCTACCATTGGATCAGCCTGGGTAGGTTACCTTGGTGCATCCATGGGCAAGGGACTTTACTCCAATTGCCTCAGTACTAAATTACCTACTTGTAAAACTGTACTGTAAAATACCAAGCCAGACTGTACCATATCAGAATAGTTATGTGCGTTTTATACACTCACCTGAAGTGTGGTGCATTACGTTGAATTGTTGACCATCCATTTGTTAACATTTGCTTGTTTGGCCCATAATTTTGTAACAGATTTTTCTTGAAAATTTGAACAAGTAAATATCATGACTAGTTGGTATTTCATGTACTATAGTCATCATCCAGCCTCACTGTTACATTTATGGTCATGGCAAAATAAACATAATTCTGTGATATGTATTCTTGTGTGGAGCATAACTTTTGTGTCGGCGTTCTGCAGAATCTTTTGATGAGTTATGCCAGCTGATTGTCCTTCCTCCTGACTTGGCTTTTGCAGCATTACATTAATGAGAATTGTTGAAACTGACAGGATTTTGACATGAAGATATAATTTGATTATTTTTTTTTTACAAGGCCTTGAATTAGTTAATTTCCACCAACCCACATTATCATTTATAAAGTTACAGCCTATGATTTCCTGTGCTTCTAACTTCATTTCCAGAGCATGCACCTTCATAACAATGAGACCATGAAGGACTTCAGGTGAGGTGAGACATAGCAGTAGGTTTGTGACACTGGTGGCAAAAATCAACAGTTTGTCGTGGTTTCAGTTAAAGCTCATTCCTTTGCACAAACTATCTGAAACCCTTGATAGTCCAGACATTTACAAATTTTATAAAAGTCAGCTTCCTAGAGGTAAGCTGACTGAAACAAATTGAACTTGTCCTTGGAAACTCGGAGCTTTCCTCAAACATATATTCAAACACAAGTTTACACACAGTCTCCACCAAAATCCTCTTTTTGTGCCTAGATAAGATACCAGACTCGTCAAATACAGCAAGAACAATGAAAGCTAGACTGTTTGGAATGATTTATTTATACTAAAAACTGAAGGATTTGTGAATACTTATTTTATCCATTTTTTTGTTAACAACAATCTTGTAACCTTGAAATTGGTGACATGTGTCAAAATAATTGACAAGCTGACTTTTGAGATTGAGTATGTATTAGTCTCCAGAATAATGATGTAAACAACAGATCGTGTTGTGCTACATTTTCGGTGCATCGATCACCCCCCAGGTGGTTAATCTTAGAGATCTGTGTCTTTTATGTCCAAACACATTGGTCAATGAAATCTCAGTACTTATATTAATAATAGTTATATTAATAACAGTTAACATGTACTCACCTTAAAATCATAGACATGCATCAAAACAGTCTTTGACAAACCAATTGTTTAGAGTTGGTAAGATCACTAACTGCCTTAGGCTAGGTTAAGAATTTTTCATCACCAATTTTGTGATTAAACTGTGACTGATAAGTTAAAATATACTTATTTATTCCTTGTTTGTTAAAACTTGTTTTGAAGAGTAAATATTCACAATATCACATCTGCTTGATAAAATGAAAGACTGACCTTGACATTGGCAACATGGAAATTGTATAGATGAATGAAACTATGGCCAGTTGTGTAATAGAAGAATAAGGTACATATAAACACGGAAAGAAGGTGCTCATATATGTACTGTGGTGGCGAGATCACAGGATATAAACCTTGCAGAACATAAAGAATTACAAATGGAACATAACCATGTTCTTCCTATCCCTGTCAATTTTTTTACTTGCCATTGGGCATGTAACTTGGAAACTTGGGCATGTTCTGGGAGTTGGGCAAGCGTAGTTGTAAATTCCTGTTGTCCCCTCATACTTGGTATGAATAATTATGAAGCTAAGATATTTTATTCTACAATATGCTTGCTTGCCCCAATAACCTTGTATTCATAAAAATTTGTCTTAAATGCTTACTTAAAAGTTTTTCATTTTCTTATATTTCCAAAATCCCCTGGATGGGTTTTCTTCATACTTGGTATGAATCATCATAAAGCAAGAGAATCCATTCTGTGACACACACTCTTGCTCCTATTTGAACTTTGAATCAAGATCACAGTCAGAAAATATTTTCATCAACTTTGTGATTAAGCTTTTTCATTTGCATATATTTACTAAACTCCATGATGGTTTTATTCATGCACCAGATAAATTTGTTATGAAGCTAAGAAAGGTCATTTTGTGTCAGCCTTACTCAACCTGTTCACCTTGTGGTCTGTTACATGTTTTATAGCGATGTTTTGAACATAGACTCTACACAGCGGTCCCTGGCCATCATGTTATCATGAAACCAGAAACGCATTTCTTGCATTCCTCACAATGAAGCGTCCCTTTTGTGTATCATTGAATCGACCTTAAAAAAACAACCTAAGGAAATAGTTTGTTTAAGCTTTATTATAATTGGCTTTTGATCATGACAGGTAATTAATAGTGTTGGAAATTATTTTCTTTTTAAATCTTGATATGTTAATTAACAGAACACTAATGCTTTCTACATGCACTATTTGCTGAGACTCTTGTTATAAAATACAATTTTTTAGCCTTTTAAATACAGGAATTTATTAAACAAAAATCCATTACATTGGGAATCATTATTAAAACCTGCAAGTTTCTGAGGAAATCAGGAAATATCACATGTATATAAATGATCTTGTTTATCTTTTAAAGGAAGAAAATCAAATGAACAAGCCAAAAAGACCAGGCACTTCATATGCTTTGTTTGTGAAGGATTGGTATGCCAAGAATGCATCAGAAGATTCTGTTAAAGGTAGTATTTTGGTAAGTATCAGTTTGTTTACTAAAATAACATAGGTTTTGGTGGGGTTGGGATTGGTTAGTTGGCCAGAAGGCACTGTAATGAAAATTTTTTGAATGGTTGTTAGTTGTGTTGGAAATCTTCAAAATACATGATTAATTATAAGAAAAAATGACTGTTGACTAACTGATGATGAATAATACTTTTTGCAGTATTCCTCCCCTCCCAAAACTTAGCATATTTTGTCAGTCTTTGCAGTCTGACTCAAAGACATCCAATATGGTTACCATAGTGGCCGTCTTGAAAATCTTCTTATTGTTACACCTCCTGAATGGATGTTTGTATGGACATGTGGCTTTTACAGAAGATGTTTTATGATATCTAGTTGGTCCCAGATGAAAATTGTGCCACTTGTATATCCAGTATAGTTATTGATACTGTTTAATGGATGACCACAAACATGTGATATTTTCACAAAAGGACTTTTGCATGCTTAGTTCATCCTTAATTAAGATAGTACCAAAATTATATGAAATTGTGTTAATGCAAAATGTGCAGAAGTCGATATTGCTTAAGTTGGCAGATACTTGTGCTGGAACATTGTTATGGAATTGTCATTAATGCAGATACCTGTGCAGGAACATTGTTATGGAATTGTGTCATTAATAGTATTTTATGAGAATGTTACATTGTAATTTGTGATGTAAATATTATACACTGGCCCCCCTTATATACAGCCACGCCTTCTGCACCAGGAAAGTGGCCATATAAGATGGGTGGTCTCTCTAGAGGGGGACTGTATTTGTGAGAAGTATGTGGTAAGAGAGCTACATGTAACTTAAAGCTTTTAATATCTTCATTTAAAAGTAGCATTAATTATTAAAAGATTCATTGTCTTTAGAACAGACTTATTTCAAGTTAACATAAGTTAATAGTTCTTATTCTTAAGGGTGAAATTCAAGTAGGGTATTGTTGGCATGTGCATTGCAAAACCATTCATAAACATTCAAATCTTGGTGCACACATTGCTTAGCATTTAAGATAATTCTCTTTCCATTTATTCTATTTCCTCACTGCTGTAGAATATTATCCGTATCTGTTTTGATGTTGTTTATTTGAATCTTCTCAAAATAAAATTTTTCAGCAAGAATTCTTCGACTCTCCCCATTGTCCTCAAGTTGAATAACTTAATTTTTCTTATAAAGTATTAATTCTCCAATTACATGATGGCATGTTTGAGTTTTGTAATGATTTATTCCTATGTCCCTAATTGAACAGTATTGAAATTATGCAGACAAAACTTTTTTAGAGTAGGTGAAATGCCTTGTTTATAAAGGAAGTAATACATGTACTGTCAAATGATCTTTCAGTCTTTGTCTGGTACTCTGTTATGTTCAAGGTTAATTTCTCCCAGTGTGTTAAACAACAAAATCTGTATTTAGCCTATGTTGACCATGTTATTATCTTGACAATTATGTCCAGTCATTATCATCAAAGGCAAAAATTCAACTGCTGTGTGAAGCCCAAAACTCTATCAAATCATTGTTGACCACATTTCTTGTAAACTTGGGCATTAATGATATAATATCAACCTTAGTGTTACATGTACTTTAGCCAACACTTATTTCAGAAACAAAAACCCAACATCAGGAAACAGATAATCGGATTACTTACCATACCGTATGAATTAAATATTGGTTCTGGACACACCTTAAAATAAAATGTGGCCGATAGCGAGGGGTAAATTTTACATTTTTTGCACGAATATGCTGTCTAATGGTTGCTTTAGATGGTGGCCTTTCTTGAGGGGTACACTGAACCGAAACTTGTCGGTGCCAATGGATTCGGGCTGTAAACAGTGCTTGACCACTGGTCAGGGGGCCGTTCAGGAGGGGGACCACTGTAAATTGATATTACAATCTTCCTGTGCACCTAGAAATTGCATCCAAATAAAGATAGGTGTTACGTATAGGCTCGTTCAAAAGTAACAAAAGAAAAGAGTGAAACCACCAACAAGCTTTGTAAGTTTTAACATAAATAATTTATTTCCCTAGAAAACACAGTGAAAAGGTGAAAATAGAAAATAGGACTTACAGTTTGTGAAGACAATCCAAACATTTATCCTAGTACTGAAAAAATACAAGTCCTATCACTAAATAGTTTTAACTGAACCCAGGTTCGAATCTTGATGACGTTCCAAGATGGAGGATGATGACGTCAGGTGAAGTGTTTATACGAATGTCAAGAGTTCCACATTGAACCACAACTTGTAATGTTTCAATTTAGAATAAATTTCCATCGAATGTCTTTGTCACTTGTATAGTTCTCCAGGGAATAAATTATTGTATTCTGAAAAATAGATGAACTTCTAAACAAGTTGTCATCTATGATAAACATCTCGAGCTCCAAAGATGTAAAAATACGACTCTTTATGGCACCTAATAGAAATATATCCTTCTTCTTGAAGATATATTATACGACTGACTATTTCACGGGGATTTGAGTATTTTTAAACTGAACTAAGACGTTATTTCATGCATGCATGATGGAATGTGTGGCTATTTCATCATCAAATAGCGCAATAAACAATGCAATTACACGTAGGCCTAAGAAATGACCTTGGCAAAAACCAATCGTTTTCGCGTAGTGTTTACTAAATCGACAAACCATAGCAAGAAAAAATAATGCTTATGCGAGTCATACTACGTTTTATATAAACATAATATCTCTTTCAGAAATATCAGATCTGGTGAAAATAATCATTACAACGAAATGTAATGATACAAAAATAAAATAAAAAGAATTTAATATTAACACACAAGTAATTAAATTACATATTCATAACACTTTCCACCATAAAGAAAAAAAGAAAGATTTATGTAATAAAGCTTTCTTTTTTACCATATGTAAACTATACATGAGGTAAAAAAAATTACATGAGAAGAACTCTTTTGAATTACACAAAGTGTATATGAAAATAATATTTCTATACAGGGAAAGTGCATCTGCAATCAAATGTCTTTTCCTTTGATGTGCCTGATGTTGAGATTATATTCTTACAAAAAACAAACTCCACCTTAATAATCTTTGATTTTTATTTTTCTTGTCGATGAAAGTAAGGGGGTTGTGATCACTATACACAACAACCGGAGAAGGAGCTGAGCTAATGTAAACTTGAAAATGCTGTAATGCCATTGTTAAAGCCAAACATTCCTTCTCGATTGTTGAGTAATTTCTTTGGTGCTTATTTAATTTCTTAGAGAAATAGCACACTGGATGATCAACACCATTTCTATCTTCTTGAATCGATACTGTTCCAACCCCAACATCATTATCCACAGATAATTTGAAAGACTGATTGAAATTTGGAGCTGTGAGAACCGGTGCACTTTTGAGTATGGCTTTTAACCTATCAAAAGCTTCCTGACATTTTTCAGTCCAAAGAAACTTGTTTTTCTTACTTAACAAGTTTGTCAGAGGTTCAGCAATATTAGAAAAATTGGAACAAAACTTTCAATAGTATCCGGTGTTACGTGTAGGCTCGTACAATAATAACAAGAGAAAAGAGTGAAGTCAACAAGCTTTGTATATTTTAACAAAATAATTTATTTCCCAAGAAAACAATGTAAAAATTGGAAATAGGACTTACGGTTTGTGAATATAATCCAAAATTTAATCCTAAGAATGAAAAATACAAGTCCTATCACTAAATAGTTCTATTAGAATCCAGGTTCGAATTTCGACGACGTTCCAATATGGAAGGCGATGACATCTGATGTGGTCCTTGAACAAATAGCAACAATTCCTCAATTGAATCACAGTTTATGTTTCCGAATAATTCCAGAATAAATTTCCACTGAATTTCTTTCTCCCAGAATTTTATAAAACAAATTACTTGTTTGGTTTTCTAGAGAATAAATTATTAAATTCCAAAACAAATGAACTTAAAAACAATCTGGTTTCAACAGTAGAAACCTATCCAGCCTTCAAGGTTTCAAAAATACAGCTAACTGAAAAGTGCTCAGAAAGGGTATTAAATCCAACCAAATTATCATCCCATTCTCTCGAGATAGATCACGTGGTCTCTTAACACTTGAGCAACACAATAGGAAAAATGTTATTTATCACGTAGCAAGAACAGCCCTATCGAAGAACCAGACTCTCACTCTGAAATAAATTTAAAAATAAAAGATTGTTTATTCAGACTAGACCGAAATGACCTGGCAATAGCCAGTTGTTTTCGTGTAGTGTTTATACCAGCGCGGACCAAGGTAAACTAAAAATAATGCTAATGTAACACCTTTTATGTTCTAGATAAACAGAATTACTGAAAGAAAATATTGAATCCCGTGAAAATAATCATTACAATAAAATGTAATGAAACAAAAATAAAATAAAAAAGAATTTTAAAACTAATACACAAGCAATTTAATTACATATACGTAACACTGGCCATACCCAAAAATCGCATCAGTTGCTTTTTCTGACAGGCACAGGGAAATCAGAGATAGCCTTAATCTTAGCATCTATAGGTTTAACTTGACCATGTCCCACAATATGTCCTAGAAAAGTTACACAAGCACGGCAGAACTCACTTTTAGATAAATTGATTGTCAAATTTGCATCAGTGAGTCTTTCAAAGAATTTCCGAATCATGTCTAGATGTTCTTTCCAGGTGTCGTTGTAGATGATGACATCATCAATGTAAGCATCACAATTATCCAGATCAGAGGTAATCATATTCATCAAACATTGAAAAGTACTTGGCGAACCCTTCATCCCAAACAGCATCACTTTGTATTGATAAATTCCATCTGTAGTGTTGAATGCCGAAATTTTCTTTGCCCTTTTCGTTAGTGGAATTCGCCAAAATCCTTTCAGAAGGTCAAATTTGGTGACATACTTGGCATTTCCAATGTGATCAATACAATCATCGATTGTTGGTAATGGAAATGAATCTGTTTTTGTCACACTGTTTACCTTCCTTTAATCAGTGCACATATGGAAAGTTTTGTCTGGTTTCGGAACAAGTATGCATGGTGAACTCCAATCACATTTACTGGGCTCTATGAAATCGTTCTCCAGCAAATACTGAATTTCCTTTTTCAAGTATTCCTGTTTGAGAGGGTTCATCCTGTATGGGTGTTGTTTCACAGGTTTTGAATCTACAATTTCAACGTCATGAAAAAGTTTGTTTGTTCTTATCTGGAAACAAGTGCTCATATTCAAATAATAACTGTTTAAGTTCACTCCTTTCTTGTTGTTGCAAATGTAAAAGTTTCTGGTCCAGATCTTTCATAATTTCCAAATTCTGAAGATTTGTTGTTCCAAAGTCAACAGTGTCCAATAGAATTTCTTCACTTAATCCTCATTTTGTGGGACAGGTACAACTAAATTAATTGCATGATTTACTTGGCTATCTCTTTCAATATACTAGTACTCCATTAATTTATTTAGACCAGAGTACTTTAATTATAATTTAACTCATTCATTTTCTTCTTTACTTTGTAAGTGCCGTAAAATCTAATTTGAAGAAAATTTTGAAGAATGAGCAAGAGAGAATGAACTCTATTACAAAACTGAAATGTTCTCTCAAGTAAAGTTTTGTGAAACCATAGTTTCACTTTTTACTTGAATTGCTGAGTGCCACATTCAAGCATAACAAGCTGGAAAATTCCAGACATAAAATTTGACCTTTGATCTAATTGAACAAATTTGGGAAGGCCAAATTGAGTAAAAAACTTTATCATAGTTTTTACTATAGTATTCCTCAAAGGAATTGCCTCAGGGTATCTTGTTTATGCACACATAATGGTCAACAAATATTGGTTGCCTGACTTGGTCTTAGGTTAGGGACCAACACAGTCTACCATAATTCTGCTAAATGGTTCATCAAATGCAGGAATAGGTTGCAGATGAGCCTTAGGTATCTTCTGATTGGGTTTTCCTACCGTTTGACAAGTATGACAAGATCTACAAAATTTACAAACATCACATTTGATTTTTGGCCAATAAAAGTGAGTCAAGATCTTGTGATAAGTTTTATTTATCCCTAAACGACCAGCCAGAGGAGTTTCATGGGCCAAACTAAGTATTTCCTGTCTGTAAGATTTTGGAACTACAGTCTGATAGTTGACTGACCACTCGTCATTTAGCAGGTACCTTGGGGGGTCTCCATTTTCTCGTAAGAATTGCATTTTTAATAAAATAACAGACAGGTACTTCAGTGGCTTCAGTTTCACTAATGGCCCTCTGAAACAAACAGGAGATCTCAGGATCTTTTTCCTGTTCGAGGACAAGTGATTGTCGTTTGTCGCCCTGATTAGATAAAAGAGAATGAGTATTTAATAGAGGATCACTGTGATCAATACCTTTTGATTGATCCAAATTAGAAGTGAAAGTGACCTCATCAAAAGCCTGACCAATACATGTCAGCTAAAGGAATACCTTCCTTATCAAAATCATTCTCAATAGCTTTCTTTGACATAGCTCTGGTAACTGCACAAGCTGTGTATAAATCAGGGCATTCTTTTTCAATAGGATCAACTTTCTGATCCAAAGTAGGCTTGTCAGTTACAAGTGGATTAACCACAACCTTGTCTCCAGCTAGGTCGTTGCCTAGCAACAAATGAATGCGCTCAATGGGTAAAGTAGACACTATACTGACTGTCACAGGTCCTGAAACTAAGCCTGATGACAAATTTACAGAATGGAGAGGAACATTAACAAAGCCGCACTCTACTCCCTGAATGAGAACACTCTCATTAGAACAGGACTTCTCAGAAAAAGGCAAAGTACCTGATAATAAAAGACTCTGAGAAGCTCCTGTATCCCTTAAAATTTTAATAGGGATAGGATTGGCCAAATCACCTAAGAGTGATATAGAACCCTTCGACATGAATGGTTCATAATTCTTCATAATAAAATCAGACTGGGGTTTATTAGACCCAACAAATGTATTGCTTTCAATACATGACCGTGACCTTGACCTCTTAGAAATAAGAGCATTTGGGATAGGTCTATCTTGATTCTGATGCCTATATTTTACCTTGAAGCAATCAGAAATGATGTGGCCTTTTTTCTTGCAATAGGTAACGTAGGAATAGACAAGGATTTTGAATCAAGTTTATCAGAAGCTTGATTTTTTGAAGTTGTGCCAGATTGAGTTTTAGGAGGAGTCATATTGGGCTGAAATACCTTTCTACTAGTAGACTGCTGAGTGAAAGATTTGCTTACAACAGGACTTTATGAGTTAAGGAGTACTTATCAGCAGCAAGAGCAGCATTTTCCAAGGTTTCAATCTCATGTTCTTCAAGATGATTCTTAATGTCACTAGGGACACAGTTTTTAAACTCTTCAAGTAACACAAGTTGTTTGATATTTTCATAATCATGTTCAACTTTCTCAGCCAAGCACCATCTCTCAAATAATTGTTCTTTTTTTCCCTTGCAAATTCAACATAAGTTTGTCCAGCTTCTTTTCTATAGTTTCTGAAATTTTGCTGATAAGTTTCAGGGACTAACGCATAACCCCTTAAGATGCACTCCTTAACCAAATTATAGTTAGAACTCTGTTGTACTGACAGGGATGCATAGATATTTCGGGCTTTGCCAAAAAGTACACATTGCAATAATTGAGTCCAATGCTCCCTTGGGCCATTTCAAATTTTCAGCAACTTTTTCAAAATAAATAAAATATTTGTCTACTTCCTTTTTGCTAAAATGGGGAACTAACCTAATATTTTTTGTAATGTCAAAACTTGAATTTGTATGTGAAGTGGAATCGTGCCTTTCACTTGCCAGCTCAAATTCTTTCATTTTAATTTGAAATTGGTTTTCATCCTTCTCCTTTTGCATCTGTATGTGCATTTGTTCTTTTTGAAACTCCAATTGCTTATCTTTCTCCCTCTCCTGTCTGTCTCTCTCCTTCTCTTCAAATTGTAATTGTTTATCTTTCTCTCTGTCCTGTCTCTCTCTCTCCTTCTCTTCAAATTGCAATCGTAATTGCTTCTCTTGTAATTGTAACTGCATTTGTTCTTTCTCTTTCTCTTTTTCTGAAGCTCGAGCTTCCTCAACTCCAATTCCATCTTGTATTTCATTTTTAATTCCATTACTTTTATGTCAGAGTCTGATACCGACTTAGTGACCGAAGCCAAAACACTTTTATCAAAAACATTCTTCTCTACCAAGTACTGAATCAAAATTCTTTTAATTTCTTGTTTCGTTAAGGAAGATTTTGCTTCAGAAAGATCGTACTTTCTGGCAAGTTCAAGCAACTCATATTTTTTCAGACTATCCAACTGCTCCTGAGTTGGACCAGAAAGAAAAGTTTCCACTTTTGATGACATTGTGAATGAAAGTTTGTTGTTTTCACCAAAGATTTCACACAAAATGTAAAATAGTACTTGGGATTTGAAAACTAGTGGAATTTAAATTTCAGAAACAATTTTCTGAAATATTTTAGCCAAATTCAAATATCCCAATGACGAGGCCCCAATTTTCTCCTGTTATGTATAGGCCCATTCAAAAGTAACAAAAGAAAAGAGTGAAACCAACAAGCTTTGTAAGTTTTAACGAAAATAATTTATTTCCCTAGAAAACACAGTGAAAAGGTGAAAATAGAAAATAGGACTTAAGTTTGAAGACAATCCAAACATTTATCCTAGTACTGAAAAAATACAAGTCCTATCAGTAAATAGTTTTAACAGAATCCAGGTTCGAATCTTGATGACGTTCTAAGATGGAGGATGATGGCGTCAGGTGAAGTCTTTATACAAATGTCAAGAGTTCCACATTGAACCACAACTTGTAATGTTTCAATTTAGAATAAATTTCCATCGAATGTCTTTGTCACTTGTATAGTTCTCCAGGGAATAAATTATTATATTCTAAAAGAAAATAGATGAACTTCTAAACAAGCTGTCATCTATGATAAAACATCTCGAGCTCCAAA
This sequence comes from Megalonaias nervosa, assembly GCA_016617855.1. Taxonomy (NCBI): domain Eukaryota; kingdom Metazoa; phylum Mollusca; class Bivalvia; order Unionida; family Unionidae; genus Megalonaias; species Megalonaias nervosa. The sequence goes on along the minus strand of JAECUM010003213.1, from coordinate 1,874 downwards.
GATGTAAAAATACAACTCTTTACGGCACCTAATAGAAATATATCCTTCTTCTTGAAGATATATTATATGACCGACTATTTCACGGGGATCTGAGTATTTTTAAACTGAACTAAGATGTCATTTCATGCACGTACGATGGAATGCGTGGCTATTTCATCATCAAATAGCACAGTAAACAATGCAATTACACGTAGGCCAAGAAAATGACCTTGGCAAAGGCCAATCGTTTTCGCGTAGTGTTTACTAAATCAACAAACCATAGCAAGAAAAAATAATGCTTATGCGAGTCATACTACGTTTTATATAAACATAATATCTCTTTCAGAAATATCAGATCCGGTGAAAATAATCATTACAACGAAATGTAATGATACAAAAATAAAATAAAAAGAATTTAATATTAACACACAAGTAATTAAATTACGTATTCGTAACATATTGCCCTAGTTATGTTTTTAATCTTTAAACAAACCAGATATGTCACTGTGTAATTTTATGTAAGTGACTGAACTGATGTAAATGTTGGTATCTCTTTTTTTCTTTCCAGAGCAATTCTAAAGTTGTAGCAGATTTATGGGATACCTTGCCAAAAGAAGAAAAAATGGTATTTACTCTGTTACTTAAGTCTTTGATTTGACAAATATGCAGGGGATGAAGAATTTTCTGGTCTGAGGCCCTCAACAAAAAAAAGAAACTGCTTAAAATTTTGAGTCTGATTGATGTCCTATTTTTAAGACATGAATCATTAAGATCTCGGAGCCTACTATCCCAGTTTAAAAAGTTTGTTTTGACATTTTAGAAATAACATCAATACAGACTGGTTTATTACTTCCCAATCAATATAAATAAATATTGAATAACTACTGTTTCCTCCATGTTGCACACTTTGAATAGTGAAAGTCTTGAGGGATAATATTCAGGGTTGGACAAAATATAATTATTTTTTGTTTGCATCAGCAGTCACCAAAATTGCCAAGGGTGATGATCTTATTAATATGGATCTTTTAAATTGAAACATCAAATTTTTTTTTAATTTCAAGGTTTGTTCTGTTGTGGTTGTAGTTGCAATGTCAAGTCACTCAGCTGCTAGTGAGAAGTATTTTCAGGGTTAAATTGATTACAAAATGGACTTCATTTCAGATGGGAGAAGTTGCATCGCATGATTTTGGGTTAAATTAATGTATTATTGCTTAAAACAGAAAGAATTCAAACAAAGTGAAAATTGATGAATTAAAACACACTGGAACTGGAAATTGTCTTCGAGCAGTGCCTATATGCTAAACCAAAAGATTGAACATGTCAGTGTTTTTATAGGGTAAAATTAGCCAACTGCTTTGGAAATTTGATTGCCAGACTAAACTATGTATAAACTTGGAGCATTTATGTGATATTCCTCAACATTATTAGAGTGAAAAATTATTACCATTAAACAAGCCTTTTATTTTAGTTTATTCATTTATTGATAGAAATAATTGAAGAATGTCTTGTCATTTAGTAATTTGATCAATAATGAATAGCCATTATAAAGGTAAAATCAGTTCATCTGTTTAATAATAATAGAAGTGATATGGACTCCAATAACATTGGTCTACATCATTATTACCCACTTGCACAGGCAAGTTGGCAGGGGATAAAGGAATGTGGAACATCCACCTGTCAGTCTGTTCATCAGCTATCACAGAGTATAACTCCAAAACAGTGGAAGATATCTCTCAGAAATTTGGTACATACATGAATATAATGGTCTAGATGTGTCCTTTGCTATTAACAGTTCTTCACTTTTTAATGTTTTTGTTCATAATGCACCAGCAGATCTGGGTCTGTGCAGTTTGTTAGGAGAAAAGAGTTGAACAAACAACACAGACCTGGATCTG